>PVJX010038314.1:0-16412 GCA_004027295.1 Dolichotis patagonum
ATGTTTTCAAAGCAAGGGCAGAGTTTTTGAGGCAGATTAATGACTGTAAAACTTCTAAAAAAATTTAAATATTCACTGTATATTTTGATCAACCCTTAAGAAGGCAACTTAATTCATAATACATTTTGAGTTTGGATCATAAAATTTAGTCTTTTTTCTACTTACAAAAGTGATCAGTTAATGGAAAAAATGTGAAAAACAAGCAGAAAAAAATAACTTGCAAGATAAAAAAGGTATTTGTATTTAGGTATGTTTGATTAGTATTTTTCTCTCGAGAGATACATATATATTCTTTGTAAAGAATATACATGTTTGTGTGTACACACTTTAAAAAATGATATCCTATAGATTCTGAGATCACTTGATTACGAGGTGTTTTAGTTTTTAATTTTTTAATCCCCTGTTTTTGACTATCATGAATAATGCTGTAGTGAACATCTGGTCACATACATTTTTTTTCATATTTGTACTTTCACAGAATATATTCCTAGAACTAAGATAAGTGGGATAAGGAAATTCCAAGTTGCATATTTTTTGAGAAATCCAGTATTGGTAAATTACTGCCCAAAGTAGTGTACAAATTACACTATCACTAGCATACAGTCTGCTTTCTCATCTTATCTACAGTGATTCATAAACTTTGACAATCTATAGTATAAACATGAGATTCTGTTTATCTTTAATTTGTATTTCCAATGACTTTTAACATTTTTTAAAATATATTAAATTTTTGCAACGTATTAACTCACATATTTGATTTTTAAAGGGGTTGTAATAGTCATTTCTCTGTAAATTACTTCTCATTTCCTGTATCAATAAAAGCTGTCTATCATTTGTCGATGTCAGTATTTCTCCAACATTTTATTTTGCATTTATTTCTGGTGTAAAAGGAACATGGTTGTTTCTTAACTGTTTTTTTTTTAATCTTATTACAGAAGCCTCTGATAAGATGTTCTAACATTTTTTTTGCTTTTTTATTTTTTAAAATCTTGGATTTCCTCCTAACCCATCAGCTCTGAGGTAATGATGCACACAGCTTGGCAAAGTCAAGTCTTGCCAATGTCATACTTGCCATATGGGCCAACACTTTAAACTCCATGTGTCAAACTCCATGTGTCATTCTGTATCTATGGCATGTGAATTTTTCAATCATTTAAATCAATATGTCATTTTTGGGAAGGGATTTATGCCTTTGTGAGGCAAATATGTGATACATGTAATGTCTTATAAGTACTTCACACATGTTAAATACTTGGGTAGTATTACAAAATTTAGAAATTATGGTATACAAAAAATGTTACTTCCTTTTGAGAGAATAAGCCAGTTAAATTAATTATAATGAAAGAGAAAATGGAGTTGTAGATAAATACAACCATAAAAATTATTAGTCATTAACCTTGAAATATCGATATGTAATCTTTTAAATACTAACTTATTAGAGCATTTCTATGTGAGGGGAAAGGTTTTGAGCTATATCCATTTACCTATAACAGTCTCAAGTTTATACTTCTTTATGTCTAAGTAGTAATCCATTATATTAAAAAACCACATCTTTTTTATTCATTCCTCAGTTATGGGTGTTTGAGCTGTTTCTAAGATTGTCATTACAAATTGTGCTGCTGTAAACATGGATGCATATATTTCACTGTGGTATGATGTTTTAATTCTTCTGGGAAGACACCCAGAAGGAGAATAGCTGGGTCAAATGGGACCTCTAATCCTAGTTTTTTGAGGAATCTCTACAGTGATTTCCACAGTATTTGTACCAGTCTATAGTCCTATCAACAGTAGAGAAGGGTTCCTTTTTCTCCACTGCAAGCATTTGTTATTGGTTGATTTCTTGATGACAGCAATTCTTTCTGGGGTGAGATGGACCCTCAATGCTGTTTTAATTTGCATCTCCTGAATGACAAGTGATGTTGAACATTTTTTCACATATTTATTTACCACCTGTATTTCTTCATCTGAGAAACACACATTCATCTCAGATGCCTATTTCTGAATAGGGTCTTTCAATTTTGGGGGCCTGATTTTTTTCAATTCTTTCTATGTTTTAACTGTAAGTCCTTTGTCTGGCTATAATTTTTCAAACTCTGTGGGTTGTCTTTCCCCTTCATTGGTAATTTCTTTTGTTATGCAGAAGCTTTATAGTAAGGTGAGATCCAATTTGTTGATTATTTGTAATATTTTCCATGTGGCCTGAGTTTTGTTCATGAAGTCTCTGCCTACACATAGATTTCCATTTGCTTTTCCAGTATATTTAGTGTTTCTGTTTTAATATTTAGATCTTTGATCCATTTGTACTTTAGTTTAATGCATTGTGATGACATGGATCTAGTAAGTCTATGGCATGTGGAAAACCTATTTTTCCAGCACCATTTATTAAGGAGGCTATCTTTCTTCCAATGAACATGTTTGGTTCCTTTGTCGAAGATCAGATGGTTTAGTGTGAGATCATTTTTTAAAAAATAGCATGCTGTTTGTAAACTGAAGGACTATTTTCTAAGTAGCCAAATTGCTTCAATATTCAGTCCATCTACTTAAAGCCTTTAAAAAGCAAGTGGAAACACATTAGCATATACTTCCTGAGAAATGCAACATCACTGTGACAATAATAAAATTCCAGCAATAACACTCTGTATAAGTACAGTCTCCCACAAACCTAACCCCCCCTGAGTAATCTCAGAAAATGTTTTACCTCACTGACTAAAGACATCAAAACATCATTTGTTTTCCAATGTTGGATGTTGTTAACAATCAAGATGCCTCCCTGTCTGCTTCCATGGAAAGATACCAGCAGATGCCAAGCAATGCAAAGCACAGATGAGCGATTTAAGCAGGAGGTTGAAGACATTGTGGGGAGAGAAGAGGGAAGTAAATTCTTTGCAACTTAGGCAAGAAAAAAATTGTAATGAAAACACAAAGCACTGAAGCACATCATTTGAAGGTAAATTTAACTTCAGAAAATACAATGTGTCTTTTAAATACCATATTTTCTTCATATCATCATTGTAAAGCTGTGCAGAGGGAATGCTTTTTGCTATTTCTAAGCTTAGGGGAGAGAGCTGCTTTCCTCAGTTTTGGCTAGACAAGCTCTACTGAAGGTCACCTTGTTCTTCAGAACATGCTGAGTAATGTCACTGACTATGCATGTGCAACCCTGTAGCTATCAGAAAGTTTATAAGCAAAGGACAGATGGAACATTGTAGGCAAAGTTTTCACAATTGACCTTGCTAACATTATTAAAAGAAACATGAAAAAATCTGAAGTTTAATTATGTTTTCAGAAAAATCAAGATTTGAAACAATTTTAGATTTTTTAAGCAATTTAAAAACAGAGAAAGGAGATTAAAAAGAAAAATGGAGAGGTGCTTATCACAACCTGAAGATCACTCATTGAGGGAAGAATTAATGGAGAAACTATTACAGTTAAATACTATATGTATTTTATATTCTCCAATGTTCTTGATTTGGAATTAGAATTAATACAAAAGTCATTTGCATTTGTTCTCATATCTATTAGGCCTGTCTTCTTGACTACAAACCCAGAAACTGCTTGAAAGAAATACTGTTATGTCCTAGGTACAAGCAAATTAACATTTTGTAGCATCTTTCTTTAGCATTTGCAAAAATGATAAGAAGTTGCCTTCAAGACTCTGCAGAGTCTATTATTTTTTCTTTTTGATAAGTCATTCTTACTTTGGTGAGATTATACTTTTACTTGTATTTTCCTGATCTAATAAAATTAAGCATTTCTCATAAATTTGTTGACTGATTGAATTTGAGATGTATCTATTTATATTATTTTGACCACTTTTACATCAGACTACTCAGGGTTTACTGTGTTTTCAAAGCTCTCTTGATATTGTGGAGATTAATCTTATGTTAGATGAATAATTTGCAAAATTTTTCTCTTCCTTTGTTGTATGGAAGTTTCTTAGTTTAATATAAACCCATTAGTTTGGTATTAACAATAGGTAAGATATGTAATTAATTTAAGTGCACATAAATGGACATATGAGAAAAAAGTATACAAGTACAATGGAAATATTATTCAACCATAAAAATGAATATCCTGTCATATGAAGTAAAATAAATGCGTTTGGATGATTTAAGTAAAACAAATTAGACACAGACAAATATCACATAATCTCCTCAATATGGATGTTTTTAAAAAGTAGATACAAACTTAGAATAGTGATTGCCAGAGGCTGAGAATGGTAGCAGGGAAATAGAGGGAGGATGGATAATGAGTACCAAAACATAGATAAGGGATAAATTCTACAGTGATTTATACCACAGGAGGGTGACCATCATTCACAATAATCTACTACTAGAAGAGAGGAGCTTGAAGGTCCCAAACATAAAGTAATAATAAGGAGATGTAAATAGTAATCACTTTGATTTAATCAGTGCATGTTGCATATATGTATTGTAACACATGCACTTTAATAAAAAATTACATGATATACATATATCAAATTATTACACTACACCTCAAATTTGTACAATTAGAATAATAAATGAAAATAGGCTATTATTCTGGTTAACGTAGCAGCAAGAAAATCAAACCAAAAAAACTCCCCTAAAATATATTCCACATTTCAGACATTACCACTTTTAAGGATCCCTGAATAAGGATGAGAAAGACCAAGTAAGTATAAGTAGACGGTCAGAATTAGACACTATTGAGTGAAAGGCTCCAAGAGAACACATTCTAAATTCCTTATTTTTCATAAAAGAACTCAAATTTCCAAGGAAGCTAGGAGCCAGTGCCTGCCACAGCACTGCCATCAGCTCCAGAATACCAACTGCTGACTCATAGGGGTACTTGTTAAACAGCCCCCACACAACCTCTGAGATACAAAGAGATACTTTAATGTTTGACATACACAATTAGCAACATGTTGATACTGTTGACTTGAATAAAAGCAGTCATTCATAAAAATGGAAAGTGGAAGGCCACTAGAACCCAAAAAAGATGGGGTGAGGGTGGGGATGAGGGAAAGAAGAGAGACAGCAGGATTCAGAGTCCAGGGAGCTCTCTGCCTTCAGCTACATGAAACAACTTTGCTAGGAAAAATGCTCTTAATTATGCCTATGTTGTGGATAATGACTTTGACATTCAATGTGATATATATTTATTGAAATACAACAATAATAAATTTCTTCAGAGACCTTAGAAGAGGCACAAACAATAAATAAATAATACAGTTTCTGATAATCATAGTGGAAAAAGAGGAGGCATGAGGGTGGACTCTAATGGAGTATGTTGAAACTATTTTAATGAGTGGGCAGATGAGGCAGTGATGTTTGTTTAGAGGAGACCACTGAATTGTGAGCTGCGGTTAGGCCAATAGAAAAGTCTGAGATGAAATGTTGGTCAGGTTAAAGAAAAAATACTCACACTGGAAACTTACCAGGGCCTGGTTTTTACTAGTTCTTTCTCTAACTCAATACTCATGCACTGATTAGACAATCTGAATCATAGGTTGGCAAGAAGACAAGAAAATATATTGCATATAATAAGGGTTTTTTTGTGTGTACCCCGTAAGTGGATTTTGCTAGAGTAGCTCAGTATCTTATTCCCCGCTATAACTCTTCCTGATGCTCTTAAGAGTGCCACAAATGCTGACTCTGACTGCCTAAATTACTTAATGGAATGACAAACCTGCTGTCATTTTTCATTGACCCTGAATTCCTTCTTAATGAAACAGGAGCATATCACTCAACAGAGATGGGTCACTACCTGAACTAGAGTGATGCAAGGTTGCTGGGGCTTTTGTTATACGACAGTAATCATATCCCATCTTCAGTGACAGGAACAGAACAGAATGGAACAGAAGAAAAAGACCCATTCGTCACTGTCTGTCCATCTCCCTAACATCAAAGATATGAAATTTTTAGGCTCCTTTAGTATCTGCTACTGGAATATATTCTACAGCTTTAATATTCTATGTTTCTACACATTTTAATACAAAACACTACATTTCTCAGAACATGACAAGTATGAATCGTAAAAGGAAGTCAAGGAGTGATTTGTTAGAGGCCTCTTAGTCCTTTGCTTCTATTCTCTAGTCTGTCCTCTCCTTTTTTGAATTTGCCTTTTGATATCTTTAGCTAAATACTTCTCCAAAACAGCCAGCAAACTGTTAGAGTATAAGTTCTTGTGTAATTCTTTCAAGGGAAGATCAATTTTCACTCTGGCTCCTTGGCTTCTCATATAGAGTTTGTTTACACAGCAGCTGATTAATAAACGCTCTACAAAGGCAAATCATTCTTTTTATCTCCCTTGACCATGGCTCTTCTCATTTTAATTTTTAAAATGAGCCTTGCAGTCCCTAATATCCTATTCCTTTTTGTAAAAGCTGTCCAGATTGAAGCCTGCTCATTTGTGTAACTCCCACACACGCTCTGTGGCTCATCAAACAATACACCAATACACTCACTCAGGCTCAGTATGTTAGTGACAGACCAAAAATACAAAATATCTTTCATTGTCTACTATAATATAACAGTTTATATAAGGTAGCATTGTTTTGCTTACTAGGCACAAAAGTATTTGCAATTGGAGTTTTTTTGAGGAGTCAGAAAAATGGTTTGGCCTTTACTTCTGATATGATTCAATTATACACTCACCAGTCAGCTAGTAATTCATAGCAATATCCTCTTTAATTCAATTTGGTATTGCAGCCCATCTAGCACTGTGTAGATCCTGTCAGTGAACTGGCTGCCTAACTTCCTGATACTTACCTCAGCCACTGTAAAACTGAGAAGTTTTCAATCGATTCTTATTCCCAGGTCAATTCATCAAAATACTAAGCTTCAGAACGTGTCAGCAGAATGTGTGTTCCCATAACAACACATCATATCCAGAGGAAAGCTGGGAGTTTGCGTTCATAACAGGGTATATAGTTACTACCAGTTTTATGCTGACATACCAGAAAAATCTCTAAATTTTAACGGGGAAAAAATGTGAAATAAAAATCAGTTCTGACATGTGAAAATGAAACAGTAGTCAAACTATTTCCTTAAAAATGATCCCCTGGTAATGTTCAATAGGAAAAATTTTCCTGGCTTTTAAGAAGGTCTCTAGGTAACAAAGAATGAAAAGTCACAGGCCCTGTCCTTTAGGGATGTGGGGTAAGGATAAGGATCTTCTGCGGAGTCTAGAGCAACACACGGATTCAGGAAGGAATTGAGGGGAGGTGAGGAAGAGATTATGATAGACAGTATTAAAGAAAATGCCTGAGGCTCAGTACGCCTCTCATGACTCATTTGATTCTTCCGCCTTTGAGCATCAGTGGCTCTCTTTCCTAGTCTTTCACTGTTTTTCTGGCTTTGGCCAACCTCTCTCCACTCTCCTTAGATGATCTTTTTCTCTCCATAGCTTCAGTGATCACACAGACATCAACAGACCCCATTTTAAAAATCTTCCACCTCAATATTCGTGCACTATTCTTCTAGAGTTCTCCTTCTAACAGGTACTTCCAACTCCACAGCTCCAAAAAAGAAAAACAATCAAGTATTTCAAATTCCACCTCCCTCCCAAAAAAGAAAACTTGCTGTTGACTCTTCATAGACTGTCATGGGTCCTCTACCCATTAGAAATCTACCCTTCATTGACTCTTCCCTCTCCATCCTATCTTATCAACACTTTGTATTCATTTACCTTTGAAAAAGTTCCTGAGTTCAGCCTTGGTATTCTCACTGTACCTATCATTGCTCACCCTTAATTATCTCTTTCTGGGAGAGTCACAATAGTCTCCTAACTGCTAAAATAGGGTAAATGATTGATTTTGCCAATCTGTGAAATATCAGACACAAATTTAGGAACAGCTGACTGCTGACTAAAATAGAGTAGGAGGAACTGGAGAAACAGAGAATTTTTGAGGTAGCAGCAATGCTTCAAAGAAGAAAACAGAAGGTTTTGCGGGGAGAGGGACTAGATATGCCAGTTCTGCCTTAATTAGCTATATGATCTAGGCAAATCACTTATCTCTGTCTGTTTTCTCTCTTACCAAAGTAAAGGAAATGTAATAGTACATACTTTGAGAATTTTTAATATTATCTACCTACTTACCCATCTATCTATATACATATATATATCTCTTAAAATACTAATGGTGAAGAACCAAATAAACATTACCTGTTGCTAACTGTATCTGTAATCATTTCCTTGCCTGTCTTGACTCTGAGCTCCAAAGGGTATCAACAATTTATTGTTTCCTGAACATGTAATGTAGATTATGATCTTTCAGCCTGGTATTTCATTTCCAGTCTTCACTGAGTTCATGCAGCAATGCCTTTGTTGCACTGACAATTAATGGTAGGCTCTGAAGAAACAGTGGCAAGCAAAGTATATATGTGATTTCTGCCCTTATGAAATTTACCATCTAAGGGGAGGAAGTCACTATTTAAAGACTGTTGATGACCACCCATTTGGACACCAAGATTCTGTTCCTGAGCCACATCTCCTATCAAGCTGTTCCTGGTGTCCCCAAGCAGAGTGACTAATTCCATGTATTCACCCTGTTTCTAGGAACATGCCTTTATAATGCAATTGCACTTGTTCCAACCACGGACTTACATGCTGTACCTCCTCCTAGAGTAGGTTGTGAATTTCTCTAGCATAAAGAATATATATCTCTTTTCTCAGTAGCCTTAGCACTGAGCAGGGCCACTGAAGCTAACTTGGTCTTATGTCAGTCACTAGTTGTACTGGCTAACTGATTTCTGTGGAAGTCAACTCTCTAATTTATTTGAGTTAACTGGTTGGGGCAGGCCTTAAAACTGCTGTGGTGGGAAAACTATAATCACATCAGCATGTGTTTACATGTGAAATAATGTAATAAGTGACATAAGGAAAACATTAACATTATTAAACTATTTTCTATTGACATTACATTTCTATTTTACCTACTTAATTTTGATAAAGTTTCCATTTAAAGCAATAAACAAATGCTCTTTAAAATGGCTTTCTTTATTAAACTTTCTAGTAAACGAGTCAAATTCACCATACTATTATCATTTATAAATATTTAGAAATAAGGATTGAAATTGTCAGCAGAATAATTTTGGCCTTTGACTTCCCTTGGTTTTGCTATTGCTGCAGGATGTATTTTAATAAGTAACACAAAAACTTTCTCATTTGTATGTGAATCACATTATCACATTTTTTACTATTGTTTGCATACCTTAATAATAATGCTTTTCTCCTCTAAGAGGAACATTCTCTCAAATGAAGACCATGAAATTACCAATTCTTTTGTAGTCAATTCTAATCTTATCAATATATATTATATACTTATCAATATATAATATGTACTTGATCAAGCTGGAGAAACCTTCATCAGGAATTCTCATCAGGAATACACTGGTACTTCCTTTCTGGTAAAAAAGAGTATAAAACTCCAATTTAAATACCATAAATAACTTATGAAACAAGCCATCTATATTTTATAAAAATCCTTTTAGATTATATGCATACACATGCTTTAGCTATTCGGCAACAGGCTTCCCTCTGAAATACAATGTTCAGCTCTATATAACTGCAGCCCTTCTTTCAGCTACTGCGTATTCACTCTGGTTCTGGTTGGTTCTTTCAGTTCTCTGAAGCAGGATCCTGGGGTCTATCCTCAACAGCAATGGGAAATGACTGACAGCCCCTTTCTTCAGGTGCTATCACCTGGGCTGTATTGTAACTTGATACTCTTCTATTTCAATAAGAATAACATATTCCCTTCCTACCCACCTCCAACCCCTATCTACAGATCTTTATTGGCTTTCTTGGGCATCGTATATATTAAAATCAATTTGAATTGGACTTGTAGGATTCCTGTCTAGACTTTGGCCTAGTGATCTCTTTGGCCTGGTGATCTCTTATCTAGAGACCTTTTTAAGAGGCAAAGTATAGCTGACTTTATTTCCCTGGCTCCACTTGTTTCTGGCTTTTTCCATCCAATCTTCATAGCAGAGCCCATTAGGGTTATGACTAGAAATATGAATTCACTGGAAAGACTCAAAGAAAGGTGCCAGGCATGCTGGCACATGCTTATAATCCCAGCATTTGGGAGGTTGAGGCAAGAGGATCACTAAGAGTTAGCCTGGGCTACACAGTGGAACTACAAAGCAAACCCTGTCTTTGAAAAAAAAAAAAAAGAAAGACTTGTATGAGTATAGAATAGCTACTGCCACATGGTGAGTGCTCAATGGATGAAATGAATAAAGAAATGAATGTCTTCCACAGGTAACAATTTATCTGTATATTTAATTGTCACCTTTCCCCAGAAATTACTTAGTTTTTTTACATTTTTCTTTGGAGATAGATGAGAGGTCACAGCCTATGAGATGTAGCATTTTGGCTTAGTACCAGTTGCCAATTTTGGTTTTTAAGTTTCTGAAGACAGTCAGAACCTGGTTTCTAATGTTGATAATAGCATGTTTGGTTGACTTTTCAGAGAAAACATGAGGATAACAATTCTTGCATATTTACTATGGACACATACTTTAGACACATTTACATCTCAGGCAATTGTTCTAACAGTTTTATAAAGCTGGTAACACTGGAGATTTGAAGATGCAGGACAAATAAGCCATGATAAATCTGAATTAGATCTCTGACAAGAAAGCTCTTTCAATTTAAGTTCTTGACTATTCTAATAAGCACTATGCATGATGGTAACATGGTTCAACAATGATTCCTAAGTCCCTGACCCAAAGTAAAACTATTAGCCAAGAGCACATCAGAAAATAAATAGTATAGATTATTTTATGCTCTTAGCAACCAATACCATATTGGCATATGATGGCTGCTCAGGTTATTATCAACAAACTAAAAACACTCAATAGTGTTATTTATAACATTTTACAAACCCAATAAATATATACAGTATTGATCTCTTTTACTTGAAAACAATTGTATAAATCTCATAATTTTTATAAAATTAATGTTACATAATTTCGATAAACAAAGTTGAAGAGACACATAGTAAGTGATGCTAAAGGCCACAATGTGATTCATACAGACCAACTATTGCTGTCTTCACTGAAAATCGCAGAGGAGAAATCTTATGTACAGCAAGAGATTATTAAGGCTGACAGGGAAGGACTCTTTAGTTGTAAAATGGGATAAGGTTGTATTAAGTAAGGTTGCCCAATCTTTAACACTTAGGGATCTTTAAGAAGAAAATCAGTAAACAGGCATTTTAGATGGCTTTATGTAAAGCCTAAGTAAATGAAGAGTTGAGGTCTTCAATTTCTATTTCCAAATGTGATGTAATTCTATAAATTTGACCTTGTGTGTTTAACATAATATTTCAAGAGACTTGTTTACTAGAAAACAGTTCTGTGAAGTAACAAGTCTAAATAACTTCTGTCTTTTTCCCTAACTTCTTTCCAACAAACATATATTACATGTCTAATTCATTAGGGATGTAAAACTGAATAGAATGACTGTCCTGAGGAGCACATAATTTAATGCAGCAGATAGATCTGTAAATGAAAAATATGACAGAGAAAGTGAGACTAGTTAGGGTTAACAGGTAAACTATGGGGAGAAGCAGTTTGTAATGTTTTAAAGTTACTAAGTTTCAGGCAGTGTGTTAGAACTGGGGCAGGAAGTAAGGTCTTCTGGTACTCAGCGTATAGTCATTAGCCACCCATGATTACCAAGCATCTGAAACATACTAACTCAAGCTGAAAAATGTATGCTTAACTGTAAAGAACACAAAAGATTTTGTATGATAACCAAAAATTAGTGAATTTCACGCTAATGTTAAAATGATAGTTTTTCACATAGAGTTAATGTACTAGTATTAAAATTAATTTGATATATTTTTGAGTATTTTTAATATTGCTACCATAGAATTCCAAGTTACATTTCTGATACATATTGCACAACTATAAACAGAGCTAATAGAATACATAAATTAACATATAAATGTGCTATGTTATCTTTAAGTTCTCTAATAGGATTGTACATAGAGAAAGGACTATAAAATAGCTTAGTAAGGTGAACAATGATTTTTTTTTTATTTTAAAGAGAATAAAATAAAAGAGGACAGAACAAAGCAGATCAGAACAGAACAACATAAGCAACACAGCACTTTACAAGACAACTGGACATTAACAGTAGCTATCACAATATCTCTTTCTCTGCTATAGTTGAGGACAGTTTCAAATAAAATAATATCAAACATAGCAAAATAGTATAAAACCATTCAAAAGAATGAAAGAATTACAGGGAATTCTGAATCGAATAACAGAGAATGATCAATGATCTCATTTTCCATAAAAAATTTCTTTATACTATCACATATATTAAAATCCCAGGAAGACACAACATGATAGAACCAATGGTTATAAAAGAATAGAAGCATGGTAAGACTTCAAAGCAAGACGATACTAAATCAGCAATGGCTGCCATAATGTTTTGTTTCCTTCAAAACAGCTGTTCATAGCATCACACATAATAAAGTAAAAAAAAAAACAGAATAAAACCACTGCAACTGATGAATGAAAACATTAAGAGGCTTCAAAGCTATGTAATGGGGAATCATGATTACCATCAAATCTTATATACTCTTACTGATTCTCATACTAGGGAGACTATACAGTATTTACGCATGTGAGTTTGGTTTATTTTGCTTATGAGTATGGTCTCAAGTCGTGTCATTTATAAATATCTCAATGTGATCATTCTTTATAGCTGAGTAGTACTCCGTTATATAAAAATACCACAACTTTTTAATCCATTCCTCAGTTGATGGGCACTTAGGTTGTTTCCAAGATCTGGCTATTACAAATTGTGCTGCTATAAACATGGGTGTACATACATCACTGTGGTATGATGTTTTCAGTTCTTCTGGGAATATGCCTAGAAGCGGAATAGCTGGGTCAAATGGGACTTCCACACCCAGCTTTTTGAGGAATCTCCAGACTGACCTCCACAGTGGCTGCACCAGTCTACACTCCCACCTACAGTGCAGAAGAGTTCCTTTTCCCCCTAAGCCTCTCCAGCATTTGTTGTTGGTAGATTTTTTTTATCCTGGCCATTCTTTCTGGGGTAAGATGGAATCTCAGTGTGGTTTTAATTTGCATTTCTCTCATGACTAATAATGATGAACATTTTTTCATGTATTTATTTGCCATTTGTATTTCTTCATCTGAGAACTGAGTATTCATTTCAGATGCCCATTTTTGGACTGGGTCTTTGAACTTCGAGGGTCTGATTTTTTAAAAAATTCTTTATAAGTTCTACACAGAAGTCCTTTGTCTGAGGGATAGTTCACTAAGATTTTTTCCCAATGTGGGTTTTCTTTACACTCTCCTGGAAACCTCTTTCGACATGTAGAAACTCTTTAATAAGATGTGGTCCCAGTTATTGATTCTGGGAAGTATTTCCCATGCAATTTGATTCTTGTTCATGAATTCTCTACATACCCGTCTTCAAGATTTTTACCTACTTTGTCTTCCAACAGATTTAGTGTTTCTGTTTTAATATTTAGATCTTTGATCCATTTAGATTGCAGATTAGTACATGGTGATAGGCATGGGTCTAGTTTTAGTCTTTTGCATACGGATAGCCAATTTTCCCAGCACCATTTGTTACAGAGACTATTGTTCTTCCAGCGAATATGTTTTGCCCCTTTATCAAAGATTAGGTGGTTGAGTGTGTTTGTGGTTGTATCTTCCAATCTATTCCATTGATCTTCAGGTCTATTTATTCCAGTGCCATGTTGATTTTATTACAGTAGCTTTGTAGTATAACTTCAAGTCAGGGATTGTGATACTTCCTGCCTTGCCTTTGCTGCTTAGAATTGCCTTTGCTATTCTAGGTCTCTTCTGGTTCCAAATGAATTTTAGGAGTGATTTCTCTAGCTCTATGAGGTATGTTAGTGGTATTTTGATTGGGATTGCATTGAATCTATATAATAATTTTGGGAGAATGGCAATTTTCACAATGTTTATTCTTCCTATCCATGAACAAGGGATGTCTTTCCATTTTCTGAGGTCCTCTTCAATTTCCTTTTTCAAGGCATTATAATTTTCTTTGTATAGCTCTTTTACTTCTTTTGTGAGATTAATTCCTAAGTATTTCATTTTTTTGGATGCTAGTGTGAAGGGTGTGGCTTCTCTTACTTCTCTCTCAGTATTTTTGTTGTTAGTGTATAGGAATGCTATTCATTTTTGATTACTGACTTTATATTCAGCTACATTGCTGAATTAATTATTACATAAAGGAGTCTTTCAATGGAGTTTTGGGGTCTTCTATGTAAAGTATCATGTCATCTGCAAATAATTGTAATTTAACTTCCTCTTTTCCTATCTTTATTCCTTTTATTTCTCTCTCTTGTCTAATTGCTCTGGTAGTATTTCCAGTACTATATTGAATAGGAGTGGTGATAAGGGACATCCTTGTCTTGTGCTTGATTTTAAAGTAAAGGCTTTCAGTTTTTGGTCATTTAATAATGATGCTGGCTGTTGGTTTGTCATTGATGGCCTTTATTATATTGAGGTAACGACTATCTATTCCTATTCTCTGTAAGGTTCTTATCATGAATGAGTGTTGGACCTCATCAAAAGCTTTTTCTGCATCTATAGAGATGATTTTGTGGTTATTGCTTTTGGCTCCATTGATATTGTGGATTACATGTATTGATTTACATATATTGAACCATCCCTACATTCCTGGGATGAATCCTACTTGGTCATGGTGGATAATCTTCTTGATGATTTGCTGCATCCTGTTTGCTAATATTTTATTGAGCATTTTTGCATCTATGTTCATTAGGGAGACTGGCTTATAGTTCTCTTTTTTAGTTGGGTCTTTCTCAGCTTTTGGTACTAGAGTAAAATTTGCTTCCAAGAATGACTTAGGGAATTGCTTCCCTTTCAATTTCATTGAAGATTTTGAGGAGTATTGGAACTAAGTCTTCTTAGTATTTCTTGTAGTATTCCGCAGTGAATCCTTCTGGGCCTGGGCTCTTCTTTGTTGGCAAGGACTTAATTACATTTTCAACTTCATTAATAGAAATTGGGTTATTCAGCAGTTTTACATCTTCCTGATCCAGCTTTGGTAGTTCATATGTATCTAGGAATCTGTCTATTTCTTCTGTGTTATTGAACTTATGAGAGTTGAAGTTTTCGAAATAGGTGTTGATGATCTTCTGTATTTCCACTGAGTCTGTAGTAATTTCATCTTTTTCATTCCTTATTGCATAAATTTGAGTTTTTTCTTCTGTTTTTTAAATAAGGTTGGCTATGGGCTTATCAATTTTATTTACTCTTTCAAAGAAGCAACTCTTTGATTCATTGATTGTTTGTATTGTTTTCTTAGTTTCTACTGCATTAATTTCTGCTCTGATCCTTTATAATTTCCTCCCTTCTTTTGGCTTGGGCTTGGCTTGCTCCTCTTTTTCTAGATGTTTGAGTTGTACCATCAGGTTATTTGTGTTTGGTCTGTCTTCCTGATGTGGGAACTCAGTGCAATAAATTTTCCTCTGAGGACTGCTTTCATTGCATCCCACAAAATCCAGTAAGTTGTGTTGTATTTTCGTTTGCTTGTAGACATTGTTGAATTTCTTCTTTAATTTCCTCTGTGACCCACTGATTGCTCAAGAGTGTATTATTCAGTTTTCATGTGTTTCTGACGTTTTTGCAGTTGCTTTTATTGTTAATATCTAGTTTCATGGCACTATGATCCAATAACATGTATGGGATGATTTCACTTCTTTTGCATTTACTTAGATACGTTCTGTGGGCTAGTATATGTTCTATTTTAGAGAATGTCCCATGTACTGCTGAGAACAATGCATATTCTGATGCTGTTGGATGGAACACTCTGTATTCATCTATCAAGTCCATTTGTTCACAGGTGTGATTTAGTTCTGTTATTTCTTTGCTGATTTACTGTCTAGTAGATCTGTCCCTTTGTGTAAATGGCATGTTAAAATCTCCTGTTATAATTGTGTTATTGCTTATTTGATTTTTCATTTCTGTTAATATTTGCTTTGTATAGTGGGATGCTCTGGAATTTGGTGCATATATATTTAAGATTCTTATCTCTTCCTCTTGAAGTTTTCCCCTAACTTGTATGTAGTGACCTTCTTTATCTCTTTGGATCATTCTTGGTTTGACGTTCACATTGTCTGTCAATAGAATAGCCACCCCCACTTTTTTTTGGTTTCCTGTTGCATGAAGTATTGTTTTCCATTCTTTGATTTTCAGTCTATGGGTTTCCTTTTGGATTAGATGGGTTTCTTGTAGACAGCATATAGTTGGAGAACAATGATTTCTTTTATGCACCAAAATGTGAAAATATCAGCATTACAAAATATTATGTAAGTCTCACATTAGATATCTACTTTTTTGTTAAACAGGTGTATTTTAATTGTAATATTTACTATGGTA
>PVJX010038315.1:0-16321 GCA_004027295.1 Dolichotis patagonum
TAAACAATGTCCTTTCTTCTCTCTCAGGCAACTTTAAGCCGGGTGTATATGCAGTGTCAGTCACTGGTCGCCTGCCCCAAGGTAATAACAGTCATGTTAACAGCCAATGTTTAACTGTCCTAAGCTTTGTGGCGGTCAGAACTCTTTGGAGGTTCTACAGTGTATGATGAGGAAAGTGAAGTACAGAGAAATTATGTAACTTGCCTGATGTCTTAAGGCATTTTGCTCCAAAATCCTTGCTTTTGATGACTGCATAAGTCACTCTTCTGTTTCTGGTTTGCCAAGCACTTGCCTTCAGTGGCTATTATAAGCCATCAGGCAGGACTCTTGATGAGCAGTCCAGGAGCTGTAGTTTGCTTATAGCCCCCCTTCATGGTGGCAGATAAAGGCTTTTTTTTTATCCTTTTGAATCTTTTCTCATGGAGCTGTTTCTTTTCATTCACAGGGATTGTGCGGGAGTTGAAAAGTCGAGGAGTGGCCTACAAATCCAGAGACACAGCTATAAAGACCTAGCAAGATGCAGGGCTGCCAGCGTTTATGCTCTCCACCTCTTGCATCTACTTACTTTTTGGTTGGTGGACTGAATGGCAGTCTTCAAACACTCCCTGCCCTTCATCTTGGAGAATCAGCTGACTGCTGAGAGAACAGCTTCCTGTGCCAGGGCCATTTCACTTCTTTGGACTACTGCCTGGTAGAGGTGGGAGGGTTTGGGCTGGTGGATTCACAGAGACTGAATTGAGGAAAGAGTAGGATATTGTTTTTCCTACTCACCCACAGACATGACCCTGAGTCAAATACCAATAAACACGAACCCCTGAAAAATTGTTGAAGCTTTGATGCAGCCTTGTCTCCATTTCCCTTAGCAGGGCACAGCCAGGGCTCCTTTGCTGTCTAAACCCTATCCACCACAGCAGAGACCCTTGTCCTCCTGTTACTGTCTCTGAGCCTCCTGGTCTACAGCTTTGTAAATGTGTTTGCTTGGGCCTCATTGAAAGGCCTGCAGTCCTCTGCATGGTGACCTCTCAGTGTGGTAGTCCTGGTGTTCAGTAGTCCTATCTTGCTACCTTCTAGATCTGGCACAGCAGTCTCTTGAAGAAATTGAAATCCTTAGGTTTCTTTGTGCTCACTCCCCCCCCCCCCGTTTTTTCTTTTTCTTTTTGAAACAGGCTTTTGCCTTGTGATTCAGGCTGGCCTTGAGTTTACTAGCCCAGGATGGTCTTGAACTCACTTTGATCTTTCCTGTTTCCTATGTAGCTGGGTTAACAGGCATATACCCCCATACCCAGCCCTTGAGCAGTTTAATACTTTTACCCCTACGTGTTTTTACCACTTTTCCTACATTTTACATTTCCTTAACTGGAGACCTCCAGGCATGAGGTGACTCTCGTGTCTTGGCCTGGGTGGTTTGTGTTCCATAGGAAGTGGCCCATCCTTGCCTAGTAGGGGCCTCAAGTAACGTCACATTGTCCACGGTGAATTATTTCAGATTTTTAAAATTTACCCTACTTCAACTTTCACAGAAATCCTAGTAGTAGCACCATTTTGACTTTTTAGCTGTGAAACGGGAGTGATTACATCCATGAGGGCTCCTGTTTGCTTCAGGGTTTTTGTGCTTAATCTCTATTAGGCAATATGAAAATTCCATACATCTTTACAAAAGATAAAATTCATGTGCTGTTTATTAGTCATTCTTATATCCATATACAGAAAATATGTACGATCAGTCAGAACAGGGGTGCCCAGACCCCAAATCCAGGGTGAGTGCTGACCGCAAAGGTGCTGCTGCTACTGTTGTGTCTCATAGCCACCTGGTGCTGCTAGTGAGTCAGTCTCAGCTTACCTGTGCCTGGCACATGGGAGGGCAGAGATGCTGGCTGTCCTATCCCCACCTTGTGTCCTTTCCTGGACCTGAGGGAACAAAGCAAGGACTGGCTGTGTTGCTCATGCTCTCTCACTGATCCTCAGAACTTCAGATTAGAGCCATCTCACTGGTGCCCCCAAGCTCTGAGGGAACAGTCTGTTAATGCCAGTTTCAAACAGCTTCCAAGGGCTTCTCTGGCCCCAAAAACAGAAAGCTCCACAATGGTACTTTCTCTTGTATTTCAGTCTGAAAGCAGCCCTGCCAGGCTAGAGCTTCCAACCTGAAGGGAAGAAATAGCTTTCAGCAGCTTTGCAGCCAACACCCAAACTTTCACTGGCTTTCTCAAAAAGTCCCTTGGAAAGCCCCAGCTGTGTCCCGTGTGTCTGACCCAGACTTGGCTGCTTGGTGAGAATGGAAACAGTTGTGGGGAGGGCAGGTAAGAAGAGCCCTGCACAAATAACCACATAGGGCTGCCTTAGTCCCACACTGAGCAGGGTGCTAACTGTCAATCTCACAGGAAGCAAGACAGGCACTAATGGTCTTGGGGGAGGGGGTTCGGTACAGCTCTGCCTGGAGCTGCGTCTGAATTTCTTTTTTGTGTTTTTCCTGGATGTTGAACCAGAGAGCTACATCCCTGGCTCTAGGACTTCAGTTTTTGAGACAGGGTCTTGCTATGTAGTTGAGGCTAGCCTTGAACTTGTTACCCTCCTGCCTCACCTCCTGAATGCTGGGATTACATGCATGTGCACCACATCTGGATTGCCAGTCTCTTTCTTTTGGTACTGGGGATTGAATCCAAGGTACTGTACAACATCCCAGGATTTTTTTGTTATTTTGTTTTTAGAGACAGGGTTTCACTGAGTTGCTCTGTCTGGCTTCAAACTTGTAATCCTCCTGCCCCATGCTCCCGAGTAGCTGGAATTATAGGGATGTACCACCATCCCTGGCTCTCAATTGCTTTTCTGCCTTCTTGAACCTGAAGCTGTGTATGCTGGCACTTAGCACCTCAAACAGTAAGATGCTGGACTCCCATCTACTGGAAGCCCGAAGACAGGGACTGGGTTTCAATGCTTTCAGAGGGCAGGTGGGGTCCAAGTGCTAATAGTGATCCCCTGAAACTGCATCCATTCGGGCTCTCTCTGTCCTACCCATGGTGTCTCAGAGTTTCAGCTCTGTTCCAGCTGCCAAAATTCTGGTCTGCCCAGGATCTTAAAAAATTCCTTCCTGGTGTCTTGCTCAGTAGTTTAACCTCTCTATTTTAGGGTAAAGCTGCCCATTTCAGTAGAAAAAAGTCAGGCAAGAGACCAAAAATAGTAGCCAGGTGGCCTTCCCCTGTCTGCCTGTCCCTCTCTACTGTAACTACCAAACACTGTGTATTTGGGGTCTCCCAAAAATTGAAGGACAAGGTGGCAGTCCATTGATGACTGCAGCCTCTAGCCCAAGCAGGAACTGAGAGCTAACAGTAAGGACCTTGGAAGAGAACAGTTTCCCCAAGCATAATGGTGACAGACTGGCAAGGGCCTCAGCTTAGATTGGTCTGACGAGGTTTGGGGACTGAGGCCTGGCTCTTGCTGTGGCCACTACCTTATCACTCCCAGCCTGTCTGTATCCTGCTAGTCAGGCCTAAGCCCCCCCCCCCCAACGTCTCATCCCTGTGTGTGTAAGAGACCAGGAGGTAATGGTAAAGACAGACTAATAATATCTTACCTTGCCTGCAAGTCTGGCTTGTGTTCAGTGTCAGTAAACCCTTTCATTTAAATAGCATTTTGAAGTTGACAAAGGGCGTTCACATCCATTATCATTTGATCCTCACAAAACCCCTGAGACACAGTTGACATCCTTATTTAGCAATGAGGAGATAAGCTGAGAGTTAAGTGGCGTGGCTGTGATGAAGTAGTAGAGCCTTAGCTTGAGAAATACAATGCCCACACCCAGTTTGGGGCTGTTGTTTCCCACAGATTGAACCCAAAACAGCAGCTTTGCTCCCTTTGTGAGTTCCACAGAACCTGTGTGTGTCATTAGTGAAGTTACAACACGTTCCTACTCAGAAAGAAACCCCATCAACCACCCTATTCTTAACACCTCTTGTCCCCCATCTAAATTTAGCCGGCATGAAGCAGTGGGGGTAGTGGCCCAAGGAGGAAGTCTGTAGAATCTCCTTCAAGGATCCCTCTGCAGAGCAATGGGGAAAAAATCCAGTCCTCAGTTTCCCTAGCTGCATCTCCTATTTCACTATAACCTCTCTTAGGCACCGGCTGACACATTTTCCAGTCTTTTGTCTCTGTTTTCCTCCTACCCATCTTCCCCTGCCTGTGGGCTGGCTATGCCACCATCACACCACCCTGGAATTCAGATCTGTGTGATGAAAATGCCTGTATCCAGCTCAGCCCAGTGTTCCTGCTTCCCAGGTCTGCGGCCCCGTGTCTTTAAAGTCACCTTCTCTAAAAGTTTCTTCTCTGAAATGGAGTTGACAAAAGTACAAGCGCAGTAAGTGACAAGATAGCAGTACCTGTGATAGAAAGTGTGATTGAAAAAATACATATTTAGGGGCTGAGGGTTCAGCTCAGTGGCATAAGCGCCTGTCTGACAAGTGCAAGGTCATGAGTTCGATCCCTGGTACCAAAAAAGAAAAAAAAAAAAAAAAGGTATTACAATGACATTACTATCAATCCCCCTCAAAATATTCTTTCTTCCTTTCAACATACTTATCTCTTTTTTTTTTTGGTCTTTTTGAGACAGTCTCGCTATGTAGTTCAGGCTGGCCTTGAGCTCATTTTGTAGCCCAGGCTGGTCTCAAATTTGCAATGACCCTCCTGCCTCAGCCTCTTGAGTGCTGAGATTATTTCCCTTCCTTTGTTTTTTTCTTTTTTTCTTTTTGAGACAGGGTCTCACTACGTAATCCAGGCTGATCTTGAACTCACTATGTAGGCCAGGCTGACTTAGAACTCATGGCAACCCTTTTGCCTCTGCCTCCCAAATGCTGGGATTACAGGCATGTGTCACCACTCACAGCTTCTTACCACTTTCTGATGCAGTTAGCAGTACTCTTTCATGAGTATCTTTAGTTTTGGTGTTGTGGCTGCCTCAGTGTCCTGAATCCATTCAAAAATTTGCCTTTCATAGTCATTTTGACGTTGAGGGAAAGCCATAAGTTGCAGTGTGCCAGAAGTTGAAGATCTGGTGGATGTGGTGGATGAGGACCTGTTTTTACAAAGCTGCCTTTTTGTTGGATGGCTCTTGGCAGCAGCATTCACCATATATAATATAAATATAAATATAAATATAAATATAAATATAAATATAAATATAAATATAAATATTTTAATCACACTTTATAAAGCCAGGAAGGAGGCTTCCAGAACTGCTTCAGAAAGTGCCAAGAATGATGGGATAAGGTTGCTTGAAGCGAGAAGTATTTTGAGGGCGATAATGGCATTGTGTCTTTTACTACAATCATTTGTTTTAATTTAAAATCCATGGTACATTTTGATTACCCCCTCATAGGCGTGGTTAGATGAGGGATGAAGGACACTCACATGCTGGCTACATTCTGTTTCCTGATCTGGGTACTAGTTATGTGAGTCAGTTTACTTTCTGAAAATTTCTGAAAAAGCCCAGTGTTATATACACTTTTCTGTTTGCATGTAATATTTCAAATAAGTCTATTTAAAGTTGTAGCCAGTAGTCCCTCTGTTGGGGTGGTTGTGCAGAGTAAGCATATTAATTTCAGTAAAGGCAATTTGAGAGCTATGAAGTACTAAGTGTGTATAAGGTATTGTCATTATCCAAAGCTGTCCACCTCTTGAATAAATTCTGGTAGCTATGGTTTGTCTCTCATAAAATTAGTGTTCTGATAAGTCTGTCTTAGAGAAATACTGTATATTGAAACAAAAAACATTTTTCTGAGGCACCAAAGGTTTATTTTTATTCCGTTCTCATGTTTTGTAAGATCACATGTAGGGCCTGAGGCATGTGAGGCAAGTGCTCTATTACTGAGGTAGTTCTAGCCCCGTTTTTAAAATATGTATTAGATACTTCTTTGCTTTTGGATAGGAGATTCTGAATGTGCTTCAAATTCTATTTGCTGCAGTCATTGTTAAAACCTCCATTTTATTTTTATTTTTTGTTGAAACAGTGTCTCACTATGCAGTTTAGGCTATTGTAGACCAGATCGGCTGCCCAATCACAGAGATCCTCCTGCCTCAGCCAGAAAGTGCCACCACACCTGTCTTCACAAACCCATTTTTGTATTATGTGGTAAAACAGTTCCAGTACTAATTACTCTTCTACCTCTTGGATTTCTAGCCTGTCAGCTATTACTTCTGTAGCTCATGTGTGGCTGTGTCCCTTCTGGTCTTGCTTGACCCAAAAGAAAAGAACCAGCTTGGTGCACATTACTGTGAGGTGAGCCAGCAAGGCTTAGACTGAGGAGGAAAGACCATGGCTGCTTGCCCAAGCCTGAGGTGGCGTAGAAGCCTTCACCTGTGGGAGTGTTGAGGCTGTGGAGAGTGAAGGCACATCTTAGAATATCAGGGCCAGGAAAGTCGCGACTCAGGCCAGTCCAATGCTTCGTGAGTGAGATGTCTAAAGCCCAGAGACAGTGTCAGCCTTGCCTCCAGAGGGATCCCTGCTTCTTTGTACGTCCTACGCTGCATGGCTCTGCTTTTTGTGTAAAGACACTGTTTCTCTTTGCCTGGCACTCCCCACTCCAACACTCCGCTTCAGAATATAGGACAGGACTGTGGTGTTGAAGACAGAGAACTTGAAACCTGGGAAGCTTCCCTTAGGAGTCCATCCCACTACAAATGAAGGCCTGTGCCTATAAGTCAGGGAGTTGTGTGTGGCTTCCGGCCTGTATACCTCCTTCTTGCCATTTAAGTCCCTGTGCTGCACAGAGCTTGAGCGAAGGCAAGAAGCAGCTTCAGACCCCAGAGTGGAGACACCAGCTTTTATCCAAAAGGCATTCCTCATTCTTTCTTCCCCAAACCTAGCACCTGCCATGCTTTCAACTCCTTCCCCCATCTCAGAAAAATACCTGGAAGAAAGTAAATGCTCTGAGGCCACTAACCAGAAATGGGGGGTTAACTGTCACCTCTTCCCTGGGGGCTTGCGTAGCAGAAGACAGGGGGAAATGCAAATCCATATTCAGGAGGGAGAGGAAGCAGGTGGTAGCCTGCTGGGAGGCCTGAGCAAGACAGTGATCAAGAGTCCCCGGGAACAAGACTGTCTAGGCAGCGACAGTACTTTCTCTGGGCAGCTGAGTAGACTCCCTCACTCAGCCATGCAACCCCAGAGAAGCTGGAGATGGTGGTGGAGTTTCAGGTGGAGAGGTGCAAAGCCTGCTCTGGAGTGCACTGGAGTCAGGCCTCTGATGGGGAAGATGAGGCAATGGAGGTGGACATGTCTCTGGGGATGAGCAGGGGAGGGCTGGTGTCTGTCTATTCTGCTTCTACATCAGTAGGGACTAAGCTTAGATCTGCAGGATCTCCCTGGTCTCTTCTCTTCCCTGTCATAGATACCAGGGACTGGGATTGAATCGTGGCGTCCTTGTAGAGGATCTTTCACAGCAACTGGAGACAAGAATAAGAATGGGGAGCAGCCCACAAACTTGTGCTTCTGTAACAGTAATCCACTCCCCATAGTATGGCAGTTACCAGCTTCAACACTGCCCACCTCATTATTGCAATTGATCCTCTGTGACATCCTATGACGTCTTATTATTCTGCTTTCACAAGTGAGAAATCTGAGTTTCCCTTACACTCTTTTGTCCAAGTTCAGGCAAGGCTACACTGGTGTTTCAACCCAACCTCTTCCCCCTTGCACGACACTGCTGTCCTGATGGCGTCCCCTCAGTTTAGCCTTGGCAGATGGGAATGGAGGGCTCACCACTGGGGCAGGGGCATGAGGTCCTCCTTACTTTCCTTTTGCCTCCTTGAGTCCCAGCCTGCAGGTGCGGCTCCTGGGGGTGAAGGTCCACTGACCTCATCACCAGGGTGTCTTTGGGGGTGAGGGCCTCAACACTCCCCACCTGGCAACCCACCGTCAGACCCCTTGAGGAGGGCCTGGGCCCCAGGCCCCAGGCCCCAAGCTTCCGCTCCCATCTGGCCCCAGGCCTTTCACCTCCCCCTCCGAGCCACAGCCCCGTGACGTGCAGCCGCTCCCACCCCATTGGCCCGCCTCACAGCATTTGCCCTTATTTGGCCAGGCTGGCTCCAGGCCGAGCCTCCACCCCCCCAGCCCAGCCCCCACAGGCCTGTCTCTCTCACTTCGTCTTTTTGAGGTTTGGCTTTGGGGCCCAGCGGGCGTCGCTTCAAATGCACTTTCTGGTTGAGTCACTTTTTAACGGCTCCAGTGCTGTGAACTGCTGCCGCTGCCTTGGGCCCCCAGCCTTGGCGGCCGATGTGCTCCCATCTGACAGCTTCGTGGCGCTGAAGGAAGGCGCTGGGTGGCCACGACTTTGGGAAACATTCTGCAGACCTACTGATTACCCTTTAGGCCCCTCTGCTGCCTCCACCCACAAGTCTGCAGCCCAGGTCCCTCCCACCGCTTTTCCTAGCTCTTTTCTCAGACTGGGTTTGTGACCAGAGACAAAAAGACCCAAATTGTCTCAAAAGACCTATTCGTTTTGGACATACTTTGAACTGAGCATCCTTGAGGGAAGAGAAACATGAGATGCAGACTATCGTCTGATTTTCAGGAAGGTGAAACTTAACCTCACTAAGCTTCTGGTTCCTCATCTGTGAGATGGGGATACCATTATTTACCTCACTGGGTCAGCGCGATGATCAAATGAGATTCAGGCCACATGTGTTTATCAAGGCTCAGGGAGCAGGCTGTAGCCCTCCCCACCTCCCAGCGCCTCATGTAGCCCTGGGAGGAGAATTCTCTGAGCCTAGAGTGATTCCCACACAGATTGGTATTCTCTTCCCACCTCCCACCTTCTACTTTTTCCAGCTGTTCCTGGGATGTTAGGAATCCTGTGAGGGACAGTGGGCTGGCAACCTTTTAGCCTTATTTCCAGCCAGGTCCCTCTAAGGAGCCCTTCCTAGCCACCCTGGCTTCTCAGATCTCCTGGAGGATCATTGCAAGGTCGAGGGTTACGAAGTGAGCTCAAAGTAGCTGGGAAGATGCTCTGTGGCTGGGAAGGTTCTAGAGCGCAGGTACCACAGTTTCCTCCCCCTCTAAGGTTCCTGGGCCTCATTGTCCTTGGAGACATCCTTGAGCACCAACAGGTCTCTCCCTAATTCTTTTTCCTGCCCTAATTTTATAGATGAAGAGACAAGCTGGGAGGCCCAGCGTTACTCTGAAAGTAGCCACAGCGGGGAGGCTAGGCCCCAAGTTTCTTGTCTTCCAGTTTCGTCTGTCCACTTGGTGGTCCTGATGTTGAGTGTAGGGAGTTGACTGATGGGAAATCATAGTGGGTCCCAGGCAAGGAACCATCTCCCATTATCTGTCTGTCTGTCTGTCTGTCTCTCTCTTTTGGAAGCAGTTAAAAACAGAGCAGGTGCAGCTACTCAAGTTAAATAGGCACCCATGTGTGGAGGGGGCTTTCATTTCCCTGCTTGTGTCTCTAGGAGATCCCAGAGGAGAATGCTTCTAGTTTCATAACCACTCCCACAGCAGTGGTCAGGTGGCCTTCTCCCCTCAACTCATCTGCCTCTTTCCAGATACTCTGGAAAGAACCCTGAATTTGGCCCTGACTGCTTTGTGACCTCGAGCTGCCTTCTGTGTCTCTCTGGGCTTGCTTCTTGGTTTCCTGACCCAGGGCCAGATGCTGCCTCACTTTGCTACTTAAGAATTTTTTAATCTTTTTGTCATCAGGAGAGCTAAGCCAGAACCCTGCCTCAGAGCAAAGTGACCTTCCTGGATCTGCCACTTCTCCGATGGAGTAGAGCAGGACAGTAAGTCTAGAGGTCTCTGGGCAAAGCAGGCAGGACTAAAAGAAGATGGCCTGCCCACAGGCCTCCTAGCACTACTCATCTTCCTGAGGCTCCACGATGAGACAGGGGATCTTCCTAGATACTGATGTGACCCCTGCTGGGGATGTGGCCATCAGGGTTTTGAGGTACTTCCCTCTCTTGATACCTGCTTCCCTTTGGCTGGCCCTCCAAGGAGGTGTGGAGGGGACTCAACATTTGGGACTACTCATTGCAATTGGCTTCAGCCCCATTTTGCAATGCTGGGGGCTTAGTTTCTCTCCTTTGTGGCCAAGTCTGTCCCCAGCCCTAGCTCCCTGAAGGGCGGGCCTCTCTGCTTCCTCGACTTCCTGTTTGTGAGTGGTTAGGTCCTGTGGCTTCTCTCTTCTTGTCTCTTCACAGTGCAGGTTATCTGGACTGCCATCTCTGCCTGCCTGCGGAGGGAGGGCCCCAGGTCCGTGCAGCTGGAGGAAAAGTCTTGGTTTTCTTCTAATTTTTTTCACTCTCAGGACATGCTCTCCTTATAAATTTCAGCCTTGCAATGGTCATTTTCTCTCATTTCTCCTCTTTGCCCATCTCTTCTTCCATACCTCTTCTACCTACATTCACTTCTGCTGGGAAGTCATCTCCTGTGAGCATCCAACTGGCCAGGGCCATGACCCATCAACCCCATGATACACTACTTCGCACTTGTTGCTATAATGTTGTAAGGAGGTGTGTGCGATGGGGTACATGTGCACCCTGTTTCACCTCCTCATACTCAGTATACACTATATGTAGGAGCCATCTGTTCCCATCATGCCCATCAGACCTGACACTCTGCCCCTGCTTTGGGTACAAACTGCTTACTCACACCAGCAAAACTTGCTGAAAGAGCCGGGAGTGGTGGTGTATGCCTGTAATTCCAGCACTCAGGAGGCTGAGGCAGGAGGATCGTTGCAAGGTTGAGGGTTACAAAGTGAGCTCAAAGCCAGCTTGAACCGTATAGTGAGACCTCGTCTCAAAAAGACAACAAAACAAAGCAAAACTTGCTGACATTGTCTGTCACACTGGGCACACTGAGAGGGTCCTCAGGCTCACCTTCACCTACCAACAGCCTCAGCCTGGTACACAAAGATGGATGTCCCCAAGGTCACTGAGGTGGGGATGGTGTTGAAGGGCTGTGAGCCTGGAGCCCTCCAGTATCCTGAGCCCAGACCACAGTGGCCTTACCGCTGTGAGCTGGGAAGGGGCTGTTCCCACCCTCGTGTCTGCCACCACCTCTCCCCAAACCTGCCTCCTCTGAGCAGGGGAGTCTGACCCTTGGAATAGGAATGTCAGAACCAGAAAGGACTTTAGAGGACATTTTACGGCAGAATCCAAGTGGGTAAAGATTGCCTGACGTGCCAGGCTGAACCCAGACCTACTGAGGGGGTGGAGTTTGAAGGAGCAACTCAAACTTCTCTCTCCTCAGAGAGAGACATCAAGGGCTCCTCCTTAATCACAGGCCACCATCAAGGGTACAAGCATCTCATTCTCAAGCATCTTCACTCCCAGCTTCAGGATGGAAACAGGGAATGGCCCAGGCCCTCCAGAAACTTCACCCCAGAAACTCTGCAAGTGGGAGAAGCTGGGTGCCAGGGTCTCTGTTGAAAACAAATTGGTGACTGTCTTTTGGCACTGAGGAGGTCATACAGCGGACAAGTAGTCTCTTGTCACAAGGGACACCCCTACCCTGCTCAGGACAGGAGGGAGCTGGTTGTTTAGGCTATTGGAGCTCTGAGTGTCCCATGGAATCTGAAGTCTGATTTGCCACAGGACACCAACTGAGGAGGCCCTGGTACATTTGGACCCAGACAGGACTTCTCTGAAGTGATGGCTGTGGGGAGCCCTGAGGTGGAGGGCAAGGATGGGAACCCAAGACTCAGGTTACTGCACAACTTTGATATTCTTATCCTCTTATCACAGCCACTTCCCCTCACCCAGGTCTGAGGCCAGAGGGGTCTCTTAAAGGAGCATTGGCCCATTTCTGACCAGTGACCCACAAGCCGTTCTCCTCATAGTTTTTTCTTCAGAACTTAGGGTATGAAGGACATGGTCCCCCCTTCTTTGATTTATTTTAGGGGACTGGGAATGGGTAACAGTTTTCCAGGTTAAAAGTCCTCCCTTGTGCAGGAAAGGATGTGGGGTAGACACACCCCCCCCCCCTGGCCTCGTACCCCCAGTCTTCTTTTGAGCCCTGAATCTGAGAGTTTCCTGAAGTCTGCCTGGGCCTGTATCTAGATGGGGCACCCAGAGAAGAGGTCCATGCCTTCTGGGAAAGTGTCACCGGCAGTTCTTACCCACTCCTACCTTTTCTAGCTCCCCTCAAGCCCTTCTCTTAATTCCAGAGCCAAACCTACTGAAGTGCTTGGAGGTCCCTGGAGAAAATGTGTGCCCCACACTCAGCGCACCCCAGCCCCCTGCTTGGACCCACACCCTGCTCCCCTCCCCAACCAGAGGCCCTGGGCTGGGCAGCTTCCTGCCTTCCCCATGGGGAAAGCGGGGGTGACATGCAGGTGGGCGGGCCCCATGCCCACATCCGGGGGCTGCCAGAACCTTCCCTCAGAGCCTCCTCTTCTTCCCCACTCCAAGCTCCCTTTCTTTCCTGCCCCCATGGCACCTCTACCTGCCTGAGGACCTTGGTCGTCACCACTGCTCTGCCCTCCCCTCCTGTCCCTATAGTCACTGAGGAATGTGTGAACACCTGGCCCAGTGCCAACAGGCCTGCTTGGCCTGAGTGAGAACCACATACACACCCACCTCCCCACTGTGCTAAGAAGACAGATTGGTCTATAAGATAAGGCTGAGGGACAGGTGGCCTCTGAGCAACTGACCCTGAGAAGCATTTTAGCATATTGACCTGGACATCTATTATATGTCTATTCTTTCATGGCCTCTCTGGGGAGCATTTATAGAGAAGAGAGGGCTTGCATTAAATGTCCAGAAGAGAATGCTATTTTCTGAGCCGAGGTAATGGGGTTGAGATTCAGAGAAAATATCCTTTTCTTGTGCTGGAATTCAGGATAACCGTGTTTTAGACATTCACTGAAGGCTCTGCCAGGGAGTTCTCTCTTGGGGTCACTGCCAGTGCCCTTAGTCAGTCCCAGACTCTTGGACCATCCCCTGGAGCAGGTGTCATGGTGGGGAGATGGCACCCTGGGGTCCCAGAAGCCACCTGCCCAGCACATGTGAAATGGTCTCCTCAGCCCCCCTCCCGCCAATACCCAGCCTTGTCGCTGGTTTCCTGTCAGTCTGTCCTCCCCAGGGTGGGGAGGGGCGGCTAATCTCCACTGCGGTGTGGGGGCGGGCTCCAAGACCGTTGGGCGCCCTGAGATCTGGCCCACGTGGTCTCAGGGTTATAAGCCCTGCCCTCCCTGAAGGGAACCCCACTTTGGAGCCTGGAGCACAGGGCTTGCTCGCCTCAACCCTTCAGCATCAGGTAAGAGCCTGAACTTTCACTCCAGCACTAACCAGGGCTCTTTGATTCTGGGCCTTGAACCGTTATGAGGGGCTTGGGTAACCGGTAGGGGCAAGGAGGTCAGGAACTTGGGTCCCAAGGTTTCCTAGTAGAATTCTCAGCTGACCCTCAAATTTACTGGACTTCATGGTGGGACAGCTTCTTAAAAATTCTTTTATTCCTCTACTAGGGGTAGGATTAAAAGGTAAAATGAGCTGGGTATGTTGGCGTATGACTATAATCCTAGCTACTTGAGAAGCTGAGGTGGGAGGACTGCAAGTTTGAGGCCAGCCTGGGCAATTTAGTACCTTGTCTCAAAATAAAAAAGGGCTTGGCATAGCTCAGTGGTAAGTACAAGGCCCTGGGTTCAATTCCCAGTATTACATTAAAAAAATAATAAAAAAGAAAGAAAAGAAAAATTATAGATTTTCTGGCACTCAGAAGAAGAAACAGGTGTCTAAGGCCTTGGAGAGGAGGGGTGAAGAGCCGAGTGGGCTGAGGTTGAGAAGTGGGACCAGTGCCAGCGACAGGCACCACACCATTTCCCCTGTCCAATATGGCTACCACCTCTGTTGAGATACAGGGCTCCTACCTAGAGAGCATTAGGAAGTGAGGGAGTCAGGCCCTTGGGCCATTGGGGAGGCTGGGGACAGAGGTCCTGGAGGGGGGGAGGCTGTGGCTGCCTCAGTTGGACTCTGGACAGCAGGTAGGTAGTGCAGCTGGGGGACAAAGGGTCAGTCGGCAGGTCGAACAACTGGGGGATGGGGATGAGGCCTCCTGAGTAGTCATGATATCTAGTGGAGTGCTCTCTGAGCACGTCCTGAGGACTCTACCTGAATGGGGCCCATAGGGTGGAGCCCTAGAGGAAGGGAAGAGGGAGTCAAAGAGGAAGTGGGGGGAGGGAGGTAGAGAGGCAAGTATGGCGCCATGCTGAGTCACCACCCACAAGGCCAAGGGCGGGCCCTCAGGGGACCACGGGCAGGGTGGAGGGGTCTCAGGAAGCCACACAGGGAGGGCTGGGGTGGCTCTCCAACCTGGAGTCCAGAAGAAGAGTGGGTGGCCAGAAGAGTGCACAACGGACAGACAGACAGTGCAGTCACCCATAAAGTAGAAAGCACTACTAACAGCACTGGAGGGTGTAGTGTTTCCTACTTTATGGATGAGTGTACTGTGGGCTTCGGAGACCACACCACGCCGCCACCACCTGCCACCGTCTTCCTGCGCCTCAGGACCATGTGAGACAGGTAAGCACCTCTTATACCTCTCCACCCTGCTTGGACCCCTAAAAGGCCTTACTTGCCCCCCATGGGGCTGTCCTTCCTGATCCTTCACAAGCGCAGCTCTGCGGAAGTCCTGAGCGGGTGGGAGAGGGCCGGACATGTGGGCCTGGTGCAGCAGCCACAGGCTGCCGTGGACAGGAGGGAAGGGCGGTTGGGGTGGGGGCAGGGACCCCAACACTAATAAAGAATGGATTCTGCTTTTGTTTTGTCTGAGACTCTCTTGCTGGATTGGGGGGTGCTGAGTGGGAGTGTGTGGTGTGGACACAGTGCTGGGCGGGACACTCAGTTGCCCAAAAGAGAAAAATGTTTGTGCCTGCCCACAAGAGCTGAAGGGGCTCTGGGCCTGGTCAGGTTGCAGCCAGCAGGGAGAAGCTCCTGCAATCTGAAGAAAGGGACAGAAATATGAGGGGCCCCCACCTTTGAGCCTAGCTCCAGTCCTGCTCTGCTTTCTACTCATTCTCTACACCTCAAACTGAATGTTGCTTGGTTTTTTAATACATTTTTTTTATTTTTTGGTGCTGCGGGGATTTAACCAGGGCCTTTGCACTGAGCTACTTTATTTATTTATTTATTTATTTATTTATTTTTGAGACAAGGTCTCATTGTGTAGTTCAGGGTGGCCTTGAACTCATTATGTAGCCCAGGCTGGCCTTAAACTGAGTGATCCTCCTGCCTCAGACTCCTGAGTGTTGGGATTATAGGCCTGCACCACCATGGCCAACACTTATTTATTTCTTTAGACAAAGTCTTGCTACATTGCTCAGTATGGGTTCAAACTTGTGATCCTCCTGCCTCAGCCTCCCAAGTGCTGGGATTATAGGGACACACTATGGTACTTGGCTACCTTTGGTTTTAATCTATGTCTGGGGAAGTGGGTCATTTTTTTTTCTCATTTTTTTGAATCAAGGTCTCTCTTCATAACCCAGAGTGGCCTCAAAAATCATGATTCTCCTGCTTAAGCAGGAATGCTGGGATTATAGGTCTGTACCACCATGCCTGGATAGAGGGGCTTTGGTAGTACAAGAATTGGACAGAAACATTATGGTATACTGTGTGCATAGATACTGTATGCATAAATAAGGGTACAGATACTAATATACAAAGCACACATGCACTAGCATGCGTATGCATTTACATGTAGGCTCTATACATGTATGCTAGCAACATAGACATGCAATGATATAGAGACATGGGACATGGCTGGTATGTCCCACAATGACACCTGGCTATGTACAATAATATAAGCATGATAGATCACTAACTCCTCAAAGACATAGTGACATTCACAACAAACATGGTGGCTCCAAATGCATATACATATAGTGATATTTTCATGCATGATGATAAATACAAAATAGATACATGCAGCTGGGTGTGGTGGTGTATACCTCTAATTCCAGCCCTCAGGAGGCTGAGGCAGAAGGATCATCCAGTGTTGAAGGCTAGCCTGGACTCCATAGTGAATTCAAAGCCAGGCTAGACTATATAGTGAAACTATCTCATGAAGCCAAACTAATCAAATAATATTTGATTCATTAACACCCTCCCCCATATCTGTGGGCTCTGCATTCATAGATTCAACTACCGTTGGATCAAAAATATTTGAAAAAATTGTGCTTGTACTTCAGTCTACAAGCTTTTATTCCCCCTTATCATTACTCTCTAAATATAACTACTTTGCATTTGCATTATATTAAATTTTGTTTTGTTTTTTGAGATGGGGTCTTAATATGTAGTTCAGGCTGCCCTTAAACTCACTATGTAGCATAGATTGGCCTTAAATTCA
>PVJX010038316.1:0-16423 GCA_004027295.1 Dolichotis patagonum
CTGCGGGTGAAGGGCGGGCCTACGGGTCCCAAACCATCAGGCCAAGATGCCAGTCTCCGCAAAGTTCCCAATCCCAAACAAACCAGGCTGAGCTGGCAGTCTCCGGGAGGTTCCCTGAGGGTGAAGGGTGGGCCTACAGGTCCCAAACAGACCTGGCCGAGATGCTGGTCTCTGGGAGGTTCCCCGCAGGTGAAGGGGCAGGCCCACTGGTCCCAAACAGTCAGGACAAGATGCTGGTCTCCGGGAGGTTCCCTCTCTCATCTTTTAATGTTTTTGTTTCTGATTTTGGGGGGAAGTATTTCATCATCTTTGAAAACATTTTGGATTGCTTTGATATAGTTATACATGTATAAATGTAAATTTTGCAAAATTTTTATTTAAATAACTTTTTGCCCAAAGTTTTTTCTACTCTACTGGAGCTCCAAATACACACATTGTATATTTCATATTAACTCTCAATTCTTAGTTACTGTATTTTCCTTTAATCTTATTGCTTTTAAATACTTTTTTCTATTTCAGATTGCACAATTTTAAAAGTTATTTTGAAGTTTACTGAATTTTTGCTCTTTCATGTTCATTCTACTAGCCCATATTTTAACTCAGATTTTGTATACTTAGGTTCTAATTATTCCATGGCTACTTGACATAATTTGTAGTTCCCTTTTGTGTCTTTTTGTTTTTTTCTTTATATTCTAGGGCATTGTTATAATTGCTGTTTTAATGCTTTGTTTGATTATTGAAACACATATGTCCTCTCAATGTCATCATTTATTTAGTGTATTTGATTTTTAGTTACGTTTTGGTGATCCTTGTATAGTGTACTAAGTAAACTGCGTTGTAGAGATTCTGAGTTCTACTGTATTCTTCTAGAGTTTGATGTTTCTATTTGTTAATCATTACAGTTAAATTCAGCTCACATTTTTCCCCTTTTGTACAGTAGTCTAAAGTTCAATTTACAAAGCATCTTTCTTCTACTGTTTTGAAGTTGCCTCATTTGTGGATAGAGAAGTCCATGCACAGGATCTCTCTCCTTGGTTTGCTCCATTGTATCATGCATGGTCTGGATTCTAGACTCCTGTCTAGAATAGTTGTTTTTCCTTTTCACAGATGTTTTAGCTCCATATTTTATTGCCAAAGAAACTAACCCATATGGAATTGATTTTATTACTTTTGATGCCATTTTATGCTTTACCTATTTTTATTGTTTTCAGAGTCAACTGATAATTTTTCTTCATACTTTTCTAAAATGTTTCACTGTACTCAGCTGCAAGAGTGAACTGTGGTGGACAAAATTCACTGTTGTTGAAATCTCCATCCCATTTTCTGCTTCATGTATAAGTTTTCTATGACTAATAGCTAGTTTCTTTTAAGACTTAAATAAAACATTGATAGTAAAAAAAGAAATTATCATTATAGTCCTTTGGCCTTTTAAAGAAATAATGAAAATATTAAAAACAATTTTATATAAAGAAGGAGAATTTAGTTGAAATTGAAAAAGTTTCTTGGTAATTGTTATAGATTAGAAACTGGTGGTCAAATTAACACCTGTGGAATTAAATCACCATGGTACTGAGCATAGATATTCCACCTGAGGAAAGTTGCCAGCATAAATAGGGATGTGGAGAAGAAGAAGCTACACATTGAGCCATTGAGGCATTCAGGCATTGAGGGTTCTCCTACATGTTGCTGTTTGAGCCGTTGGTTCTCCTGGAAGAGCTCTGGTCCTCACATCAGGCATTGCTTCCTGGATCCAGAGGGGAACATGTGTGCCACTTGGTCTCCAGGATGAACTCCTCACACTGGCTTCCTGGCATGTGCTCGACTGTGCTTATCGTTGTAGGAGCTTGGGACCTGTGTGTCACTGAGGATAGCTGTGGTGCTTTTGAGGACAGCCCTGGTCTTTGTTGTGAGTGTGATTTTTCGACTCCAATGTAGAACCCTCAACCTACCAGCACAGCTCCTTCACCCTGTTGGCATAGACTTCCTAGCTTCCACCACTGACCTTTGGGCCTTCCCAGCATGGATCTGTAAAAGAGAGTGACATGAGTCCTTCTTGTGGGCTCTAGACCTCTAGTTGGAATTGTGGGAGGCATTGTCATGAGCTCTGGGTCTTCATCTGGACCATGTGGGACATTGCTGTGGGATTTAGGTCCTTGGCTAAATATTCAATGTCTTTGGTGTTGTGGATAGATTTCCTGCATTTTCTTGTGTTAACTTTGGGTGACCATCATAAAAGTAATATTATAAACTACATGTCCTGATTCTAATTGTTCTCTGCACAACCCCTGACTACAACCATAATACACCACTTGATAAAATTAGCAAAGGAAATAAGTTTGAATAAGATTCAAATTTTGGTCAGAACTTTGCCATTAAGGCAACTTCAAATCTAGTTAGTTTTGTTTGTAAATACAAGCTTCAAAATAGAAAAAAAAACAAGTTATATAAACTCTTTCATATGATGGAGGAAGAGAGAAATCAAAGTAATAGCAACATAAAAACCTACCAAAGAAGTAAGAAAAATATTGTGACATTATATTTATAAAGGATATATCCTTGGAAAGAAATTTGTTGAACATTTTCAGAAATGTATAAATACCAATTACTTTATTGATAATTTTAAAAAGTAAATCATATGATAATCTCAAATCATATATACAACATGTATGACCAAATTCCATAACCATTCAGCATAAAACTCAATATATTACTAGTGAAAATATCCTCAAATCGATAAAATATAGCTACCAAAAAATAATCAATAAGCACATGAAAAGATGCTTAAAATTATTAGTCACCAGGAAGAGATAAATTGAAATCATAATAAAATATCACTAAATGCTCTTTAGAAAAGACACTGGGCATCCTCTTTTTAGACTTCTTTCTTTTATAATTCTTGGATGTTAGTTGTTCCCACCTATAAATCTCCTTGACTTATTTGCATATCCCTGAATCATACAATTGTATATTTTTCTTTTCTTTTATTACTCTTTTATTCTTTTATTTTATTATTCTTATAATATAATAATATTTTATTATATTATTATTATTATTTTATTTCTATTATTCCAGATATAGTAGTGTGAATGTCAGTTTTCCTCCCTAGGCAGCAAACTTATTTGTATCTGACAAACTATCCTGAGATCTAGAAAAAAAACCTAGAAACAAAGAGAAAGATAGTAAATGTATACAAAATTGAAGCCAAACTTACATTCTAATTGAGTTAACTTTGTAATATGTCATATTTCTGTGATATCCCTTATTTAAAAAAAAAAGACAGATATGCCATTAAAGCTAAAGAAAAGCAGCCAGGAAGAAGGACTCTTCAGATACAAGTCTCAGTTTACCTAAGTAAATCACAAGCCATTTTTTATTTTCCTAAAAAGAGAAAATGTTCCTACTCACATCTGGACTTAAATGTAATCAAATATGAATAAATGGGTTTTTCAGAAAATATGAACTATTTTTTAAAATATCTCACAGAGATATGCAGCCTTCTTAGAAACTTTGTAAAGAATTTTCAAAATTTGAAACACCTCAAGTTTTGCTAATGTTTAGATGCCATTTATTATGGTTTCGGTAAGCAACATTCCCCAAAGATGTGTATGGGTGACAGCGTGATTCCTAATGCAACAAAGTTCACAGATGGGATTTTGGAAAGTGATTGCATCTTAAGAATTCTCATGTCAACAATGAATCAGTCCATTAATGGGTTCATAATTGAATAAACTGCTAGGAGTTAGTGGAAATTGTAGGATGTGGAACCTGCTTGGAGGACGTAAGTCAGTGGAAATAAGACATAAATGGGTGCATTTTATCCACTCTTCCTCATTCTATGAGGAAGCCTCATAGACGCTCTCATTCTATGAGAATGAGCCTCTTCCTCATTCTATGCTTTTTCCTTGCCAATAGACATGAGGTGAACAGTCTGCTCAGCCTCATACTTCCCCTGCCATGAGGTTCTGTCACGGCTCAGTCTTGAAGCAATGAAGTCAACTTCAGAAACTGTGAGCCAAAATAATTTTTTTCTTCCTTTAAACTTTCATTCTCAAGTATTTTGTCACAGAAACAAAGGTTGATTAACACATCTTGTCAAAACAATATACCAAGCAAATGGAAAAGACAAAAATGAAAGAAAAACTTTATTCAAGGTCATTGCAATAAGGGAGAGAGACCAGGATTCAACCTAAGCTTTTAAGCATTGAAGTGATGGAGGAAAGGAATCATACGGCATCTGTGTTTGGTAACAGTTCATATCTAAAAGAAATGTTAAATTGCTTTGTATCTTCATGACAGGAGAAAAAATTAAGCCTATACAAAGAACCCATGAAAGGTAAATTAGGCGCTTACCTTCCACAGAAACAGAGAGACAAGGGCACTATCTTCAATTACGATTCTGTTTTCAAAGGGTGGATCTCAGATCCTTGGGAAAGATAGCCCTGTAAAACCTACAAGAGATTTCTGAAAAGATTTGTATCTCAAAAGGGCAGAAAAATGTTTTAAAACAACTAGTTTTCTAAAGTAAATGATCAAAACTATGGAGCAGACAGTTGTTAGTCCAGTAATGGCAAATCACGCTTTCAGTGATACCAACTGGCCTCTGAGGCACATGCACCATAGGTTCACCACTACTAGGTTAGGCCATCTAGAGTTTATAAGTGGTGAGGTGAAAGGTAAGCCCATTGCACAGGTAGGATCAGCCTGTCTATAGAATAACAGAGGGAAATATTAAGGCTTCTTGATCACTACTTTCGATAGTTAATGATTTCATGTTATTGATATTCAACCATTAGCCTTGGCTTTGCCATAGTGCTGTGAAAATTGTTCTTAAGCAGAGAAAGAAGCTTTTGATGAACAAAAGAAAGTTTAATGCGCATGAAAATACATGGCTTTCTCCTAATGTTTCAAGGTCAGAGCAAGGTCAAAATATCTTCAAGTGGCATACTATTATTGTACACATAATTAGAGATATTTCTTCCTAATTGATCAAGGAAATGCATATTTCTTACAATAGTAATGCAGCACAATTGATAATGCTTATTGCACCCAACTTCTGTCTTTTCCATATTGTTGGTCAAAAATGATGCAACATACATACTTCTTCGGGAGAAAGAGGTTGAATTTAATCAGTGCCTTTTGTTTTCTTGCTATTTACTTTGATTGCTTCAGTTTAGCAATTAGGTTCTGTTGAGTCATTATCTTTTTACTTTCTCTCCTTCCTTACTTCTCTTTGTTTCATTAGGAACTTTATTTTATAATTTCTTTATTGTATGAGCTGTGGTGCTCAATGTTTAAATAATTGTTTTGTTTTACATTACTTTCATTTAATCAGAAACTTTTATTTCATATAAAGTAGTTGAACAAATTCATTTGAAGTTTGGAACTATATATCTGTGAGGGGCTTAGTAGCACATTATTGAATGATGCTGATCTTTGGATATTAACTTGAGACCCTTTAGATACAATGTGCTGCTCGGTTGTCATAGTTGAGGTCCTCAGGTATTCATGCTCTGTGGAGCATACTTCACAGCTCCTTAAGAGATAGAACTACTGGATTTCCTCTCCGCTCTCTTGAGTTGTGCTCTCCATTGGTCAATAGGATGAAAACTTAGGTGGTTTTTGCTAGTCCTATACTTAGAATCTCTGTCTCTTCCAGGAAAATAAGCCTGGGCCAGCAAAGAGGATTAGTGTAACAAGCAGAACAGATGAATATTCTCAGTTGAGGATGTCCTCTATTGCGTGGCCCCCAGTTTTAATCACTAAAACTAGTGACTTATATTGAGTACTAAGTATAAGTGCATAGCAAGTCCTGGTAAAAATCATCTTAGTAAAACTTTTTGATTGATCCATGAACTCAGAGCAAAAATAAATGTGTTTCACACCAGTAATTTGTTTGTTGCACAGTACTATTAGCATATTACATATATGATACATCAACTTTATTTTTACTATCAGTGCACACACTTTCCTCCACCTACTTATAAACATTTGTCGCCATACCGTATAGCAAGGTTCAGGTTAAAGGCACAAAAAGAATTGTCTACAATGCCTTTCTCATTTGATGTGGGTATGTGAAAAACAGAGAGTAAAACTCATCTACATTTACTATAGAATATGATGTGCTACACCAGATAAGCACAGGGTCAATACAGTTCCTGATGATTAACCCAGACATGGTTCAAATTGTCTCTCTGGCATTGAATGATATGTATGAGAATCTTGAACTATGTAAAATAGAAGCTGAGTACATTAAAAACATGTAATAAAATATTCTCAAAGGCAGGAAATTATTCTCTAAATAATTGGAAAGCATACATATCCTTGTTATTTTATTGTTTCTTTACTTTGTCTCCATGCTATCTATTGCATGATCTGTATTTCTTGGGAATTTAGTGTTCTGAGATAGTAACTAATCTGAATGACCTGGAGTCAACTGAAAGATGGAAAGAGCAGCATAGTAGAAACTTGTAACTCAGTAATGCTGAGAAACCAAAGTTTTGCCATAAACTATGAATAAATTTTAACATCCTGCTTGTATCTCCACTGTAAAGAATTTCTCAGATTGAGGTGTGACAGATGACAAAAATGACCACAAATCTTTTCAGTCTTTAAATATTTGGAGCCATGTGAACACATTTGGCTAAATCAAAACAAAATAAAATAAAAACAAAAATTCCAAACAGTATAAGGGATACTGTGCAAAATTTGATATTTTGTATGATATTTCTCATCTAGGACCCTAAGACAACAAGGTGCACGGACATAACCTGACCAGCCTTCTAGAGGCTCAAAGACACTAGGGGACAAAATAGGCCATTTCAGCTAACGTACCCTAGATAAAGTATCCCTGGCCAATCAGGGAGCTGGACATATATGTGCAATAGTAAGCACAGCAAAGATCAGGTGAAGGCCTTTCTGAGTGACTGGGAAGAAACTGCTGATTTGTAAAATTGTGATCTACATGTTTAGCAATAGTTTCAAGACTGAGAACTCTATGAAGTCATGAAATCCACCAAATAAAGTTTTCCTATAAGTATGGACCCAAAACATCATGGCTTCCAATTGAAGTACTGCTATTAATCCTGTTCTACATTCTGCAATAGTGTCTGCATATTGAATTTGTGATAAAGGAGTATAGAAATAAAGATAATAAAGCAGGATAGAAAGAAGATGATGGCTTTATATTTAACTAAACTAGGTAGGGCTAAAATTGTTAACATTTATGGTTTGAATTCATAAGCCTATTTTACCCTCAATTTAGTTTTATGCCTTCAAAAGCTTCTGTCCATCTTTATAGATTTTATAAAAGAACTAATTTTTCTTGAAACTTTAAAATTACTTTTTCATCCAATTAAACCTCGATGCCAGCACAACTGAAGCTGTTACCAGTTGACTGTCCTGCATATCTTGGCCAACTGAATACATTCTGTGTTTCTTTATCTGCCCTGGATGAATTATTCATTGATCGAACTCACATTTCCAGGAACACAGATGGAAAATAGTTTTAAAAATGCGCCCTCTAATAGAGGGCTCCATTTTTGTCCTCATTAAATGTCTTTGTATAGTCAACTATTGCTTCTAACCAAGCACAGGTGTGCCCTAGGTTCTTTTACTTTCTCATAATATTCTCTTTTCTATAAATGAGTTTGTTATTCTAGAGAAACACTTGCAGTCTTCATATTTGGAATAATATTTTATGGGCTTTCCTTTGCCAAGTGAAAGTTATAAAATGTAGTACACAGAAATGAGAGAAATGCTCGATTCCTTTCTTTCCAACATGTCTTCTTCCTCCTTTCTTCTCTTCCATCCTTCCTTCAGTTTTCAGAATACTCAATTTATTGTATTTATGTTGTTTATCTGTGTCGTGTTATGTCAAATTTATTACTATTATTATTCTAAATTTATTATTGAATTCCCACTTCTTTTAAATATCTCGTGCTTTGAATCCAGAAAACTGGTTACCTAAATTACATTTTGCATAGTAGAAAAAAAATAAAATTTGAAGTCATGCATTTTAATCCAGAATTTACCATGTTCTTGTTAAGAGATCGGAAAATAACCTGTACAATGCCCACTGTCTTATCTATAAATTAAGATAAACAAGTGTATTATAGACAAACGGTGAAAGAATTGTGTGTATGCAAATAAAATCCTCATGATGTAGGCAATACTTTAAAATACTATAGAAGGTATGTGGAGATGCTGAAAGAGTAACACAATTACCAAGTTCCTAAAATGATCTAAAGTTCATAAAGGCTTTCCTAGGGATTTAAAATCTAAATGAGCCTTGAAGAGTTGTAACAATTGATATTTTTAAGAAAGGAGAGTTTTTTCAGGCAGAAACGTTCTAATTATCAAGACTCTTATTGGTTATGTCTGGAATCTTTTATATACTTAACATTGAAATTTTTGAATTTTATGATTAATTTATATGATGCATTTTAAGCCTAAGATTATCTATCTATCTATCTATCTATCTATCCATATCTATCTTCTATCTACCATGTTACTTCACATTCCCAACATTCTTCAGGGAGTGTTTTATTTATCATAATGGTATTTTAACTTACATCAGAGCACATTGTGTCTATATAAAAGAAAATACTTCTAATTCTGGGCTCTAAGCTTTTCTTTTTCATTTTATTTTAAAAGCCCATTTCTTTACTTTTTAAATTGGTACATACATTTTCCAAGATATCATAGAGTATTATCAGAAGCACAATGTAAGATATATGTTTAAAGTAGATGTTGTGCAGACAAAACATTAACCTTATTTATTTTTTGTTTTCTCTTTATCATCATTTATTTCCTTTTGTGATCTTCAGTAACTAAGAAAAATATAATGAGGAAATTTAAAGGGTAATAATGTTACCCTGTGAAAACTTATGCCATGAAAAGGAAAGAAGATTTTTACTCTTTCCTAGTTGTTGTGCCACCTTAAATATTACTTATGTTGGTGTAAGATATATTGTATTTTCAAACTTGCAACATTAAACACAAATCATGAAATCACTAGATTTATATTTTTATGGTCTCCAGAGGGCAGCATTTAGCCCTTCAAAACTACAGAAAATTAATAATAGCCATTTATCTGTCTCTGTCTCACCTCTTGAGTTTACATCTACGTTTATGGAAGGGAATTACTACACCACCACTAACAAAGATTTATGAGGAATAAATATATTATGGTCGAAAATTTTTTTTGACCATAATATATTTATTACCAAATATAATATACCAAAAGACAGATACAATGCTGCCAACTAAGAAGAATATTTCTTTTGAACCTTTCAATAATACTAAATATCAATGAAAGTGATTTTACTTTCCTTTATATTAAAAAAACTATTTGTTTTTGAAAATAAATATTATCTAAGCAGATGCTGGAAACAACTCCATTTCTTAAATAAACAAGAAAATAAGTCTAGAAAATTGAAACTGATTTCCTCCAGAACAAACAACTAAGTTTCCCTAGAATAAGGAATGAAATATTGTGCATCCTGAAAAACACTCCATTTTCCTGATACAAGGCAAGATGAACTTAGATACTTCCTCTGTAAAGAATTTTTGCATTTTAGGGCTTAGATTTTTTTTTTTTAATGCCAAGACCAACAGATAATCATTTATAAGTTACTGGTATTATTCTAACTGTTAAAGGATTATGCGATTATTGTACCTAGCTGTTCCCCAAGAACCCCACACATTCATACATGGGATTTCTGGAAGATGATGGAATCTGGGGACAGCATAGCTGTCTTGCTATTAGGAAGCAGAGTTTGGTCTGAAGAGAGACTCGGTGGGGCAGTGGCCTGGAAGGGTATGTTTCCATGTGCTGCTCTTCCCTTGTCAATCTGCTTCCTGACCACCATGATGTGAGCTGTTTTCCTCTGCACATCTAGTCTGGAACCTCGAGACCGTGGAAGGAAACCACTGGCCAAAGTTAACCTCTTCGCCTCTAAATTACAACTGTCCCAAGTTTGTTTCTCAGCAGAAAATGCCTAAGACAATGATGTGCAACTGTTAAGAAATGTTGGGGAGGTAAAACCTTTGTTATTTATTAACGGACATTTTAGCCTTCTTACTCTCAATGTACTCAATGAACAATTCAGAGAGGAGGTGAAGTGATCTTTGATTCATTCTCTTGTAACGCCATTTTTATATTTTTGATTCCTGGTTAGTGAAAAATAAATTTTAATAGTGGGTAAAAATGACCAGTTCATAGCAACTATTGCAATTAAGGGCAGAGAAAAAAGGAAAACCATCAACTTTGGGCACTGAAAATTTGAAGCAACTGTGGAGATTCTGGTTACACAAAGAACAGAGACAATGAATGAGGACTATGGAGAAGATAAAAGTGCCATGTTATGATTCTTACATTAATTTCCCTTAGGACTAAAGCAAAGTTTTAACCAGTGTAAAATGCAAGGAATGAAAAATACATTATTTTAATATGATATGCTTGCCAGTTTACATTTTTTTCTTGTTATTTGTAGAAGGATGTGGTCATATAAACTTTCATAATGACATTTTTTTTAATACAGGGAATTTCAAGATCCTAAAATCTACTTGCAAGAAAATTAAATCTTGGAGGAAAATGCAGAATGATTGAAAGCTGTTTTTAGCAAATCATGATTTTATTTTTACTCTCAACAAGCAGGATGAAGCTGTTGGATTCTTCTTTAACATGAGTGCTATAATTTACATGCAAAATAAATTCAGGTGGAACTATTCAGGGAGCCTAGATGTAACAGGATCACCACTTGTCACAGATTATTGCACTAGAAGGCTTCCTAGGAGAGGCATAAATTTGCCCTGAAATAACACAGTGCATAATAGCAGCAAAGAGCTTGTCTTTGCATGCCTCACAGGCTGTGCATCTGCTCAGAGGGACCTTCCTGTGAAACCTATCAAACCCACTTACTCATTCATGTGCTAATCCCAGCCCTTAGTTAGGAACTACTGGAGTGATCACAGAACCATTGCATCACCCACTAACACATTGTCTTTGAAGCAGAGAGGGCAGATGTGTTTGGTTTGAAATCTAAATATTTTAAGGACAGAATAGTTTAGTAGCTATCAAACACTGAAGTCAAGAAGTCCGAGATAAAAATTGATGGTTTGGCTGATTTGGTAACTGGGAAGATAATATCTAAATTGGCAACAGAGCCCAATAGTGTTAATGTGTAGATTATAACTACAAAGTGTCTGGTACAGTACGGTAGTTAATATATCGAGTGCCTCTTCCTGTGTTGATATCATGAGGTTTTTTACAGCATAAGTACAGATAGTGTTCTTCATGACAAATGACAGAGAACCCAGTACAGGCACAGCCTCATGTTCTGAGCATTGGTGCCACTGATCAACTCCTGCTATGTGTCCCTGTTCACAATTAACTAATAGATTCTACTTATTAAAGTTTGGGTGAAATATACAGTGATTTCAGCCATGGGTTGTAAAGAGCAAAATGGCAGTAAATGAGGTCACTGTTTGTGCTCATTTAGCACCAAGTTCCAGATTCTACCTTTTAACCTAACTAGTCTTGAGCTACTTGTAAGTAAACATTAATGGAGAGACATCCCTTTGAAAATGAGAGTGAGCCTCTTTTATATTGAGTGGTGTTTTAGTTAATTGTATTATTCAGCCTTTGCACCTTCATCTATATATAGCTCCCCTGTCATTTTATCATTTAGGAAAGAGTGATATGAGGGAGCACACTCACTTACTAAGCCTACACTAGTAGTCGGTAAATGTGGTCTTACTAAAACTGAAATGAAAAGCTAAACTGAGAAATGTAGTCTAAATAATGAGTTACCAATTATTTTAACGATCTTACAGCCCCTTTTGGTTATAAATTGCTGTTTCCAGATATCAACTAGTCAATCATTTTCAATTCAAAGCCTCATTATGTAAAACAGGTTTAATCATTCATTGTATTTTGAAGTTTCAGAAAATCAAACAGCCCAAAAATACCTGACAATACACTCTAAACCAGCTACAATGAATTTCAACTTTTATGTGGGTTCCAAAAAGAAAATTGGACTAAAATATTTGTGGAGGATAAGTATCAGTGGGTTTCTACTGCATGTATTATTTCCAGTAGGGAGAGGCATATGGTTAAGTAGCAAAATAACTGACTGATTTGACTAAAAGGCTGTTTTGTTTTGTTTGTAGTAAACCATAAATAGACACAGTATAGAAAAGCATGACAAAATTCTTTGAGGCACCATAATTTGTAAGACACATATCATTATATATGCATAGCTACATATGAATGTAAAGTGCATAGGACCTTTATAAAAGAATAATTAATATTGCAAAATAATATTTTGACTCAATAGAATGTTTTTCTTAGAAATAGATTTCTGTAAAAAATATTCCTTTTATTTTAAGTTAATATAAAAATCCTACAAAACAGTATGATCAACATAATTTTAAAATAAGCAAACATAGAGTACTTAGAAAATCTCATCCTGGGAAAGTCAGTTAGACACATTTTCTAGGATTATTTTTGATTTACACACAAACTAATGGTTCAAGACAAGGGGATTTCAAGGCTACTTAATATAGGTTGATATTTTACTTTACAGCTGAGTCACAATTGCCTATATACTTAATAACAAATTGCCTTTGTTTATATTCTTTAAAATTGAGCCTATGAAATACATGTTTTATGTATGTAAACAAGCTAAAGTAGAGACAAAGTGGAACCACCAAACCCCTTTATTCAAGAGAAAAGGAAAGAATAAAAATGTCAGGCAATGCTAGGATCCCCCTTCATAATTTCTAGGCTAAATTCTAAATTTATTATGAGGAGCCAAAAAGTAATTTCATCTATCATATTTATCAATAGCAAGCTAGTAAGCACCCTTTACACTCTGAAAATAGGGCAGCAAACAAAAGTCATTGTGTGCATGGAATTATTCTAATGAGGAAAAACAGACAGTGATCAAAAACATAATCACATCATATGAAAACAGATAGTGATAAGTACTATTAGAAAAATATAAAATATGATGATGAAAATAGTAGTGACATTTCTTTAAATATTTTAGACAGAAGTCAGGGCAAATTTTCCCTAAAGTGAATTTAAGCTAAACAAGTAAGGAAAGTGAAAGAAACATCTGAGTAAATACGTAGGAGAGGAATATTCTAAATCCATAATGGAAAATTCAATCTTTTCAAAGAGAAAGTAAGCTTGGTATTTCCATAGAACCTTGGAATCAATGTGGTTAGACAGAATGATTTCAGGGAGGATAATAGAAAGAAAGAGTAGAAATAAATTGGCCAAGTTGTATGGAAGTTTAGATTTCATTTTGTGATAGGGAAGCTTTTGTAGATTTTTAGCAGAAGGATATAATGATTTGTTATGTTGTTAAAGATCACTCTTGACTGCTGTGGTTTAAATTTAAAGAGAAACCTGTCAACAAAGTCTGTCACTTTTCCTTAGTCAAGTTCAACTGTAAAGGCATGTGAAGTAAGGTGATTTAGATTTAGAGTAAGGGTTTTACCAGGTAGAGGAGCATATGGCAAGCAAGTTGGTAATAGGAATGCATTCATTCATTAAGGTTGTGGTAAAATGCAAATTATGTAGAATTTGCCATTTTAGTCTTTTTATAGTAGAGTTGAGTGGCATTAAAAAGATTCACAGTCATGCAACTCTACAATTTATGCCAGAAGTTTTTCACTTTCCCAAACTGAAACTGTACCTATTAAACACAAAATACCTATCACTACCTCTTGCCATTTCCTGCCAACCACTATCCTCTTTCTGTCCCTATGAATTTCACTTTATTACTATTTCATATAAGTACATTTGCACAATATTTTTCCTTTTTGGCTTATTTCATTTTAACATATCTTTAAGCTTCTTTTATATTGAAGCATGTCTCCGAATTTCATTTCATATGGCAGAACAATATTTGATAATACATACTACATTTTATTTTTCCATCGTTCATACATTGATAACCAATTAAATTGTTTCTACCTTTAGCTACTATGAAAAATGCTGCTATTAATATTGTTACACAGATACTTGCTCTAGTCACTGCTTTCAATTTTGGGTGTATACCCAGAAGAGAAATTGCTGGATCATATGGTAGTTCTGCTAATTTTTTAAAAGAATGGCTGTAATTTTTTCATAGTGGTTGCTCTCTTGTACATTTATCATCACCAGTACACAAAGTGCACTAACTTCTCTATATTCTCACCAATACTTATCATTTTCTGTTTTCTTTTTAATTATTTAAAATGAATGGGAAATAATGTTTCACATTTTTGCATTACTATGATGTTTAGTAATACTGAGCAGCTTTTCATGTATTTTGTGGACATTTACATATCTTTTTTTTTTTTAAAATCAGGGATTGAATTTATGACCCCACTTGCCAGGCAGACACTTAAGCAGCTGAGTCAAATCCCTGGGCCATTTACATATCTTTTTGGATAAATGTTTATTCAAATCTTTGCCTGTTCTTAAATAAACTTGGTTATATTTTTGTTGTTTTTGAGATTTAAGATTTGCTTATATATTCTTATGAATACTTTTTTCCATTCTATGGACCATTGACTTAGTTTATAGTGTTCTTTGATACACGAATCCTTTCATTTTGATGACATTTAGTTTATTTTTGCTTTTGTTGTCAAGATTTTCTGTCATATCAAAAAATCACTGCCAAATACAATGAAGCTTCCTCCCTATTTTTACTTTTAAGTGTTTCATAGCTTTAGCTCTCATGTTTAAATATTTCATTCATTTTGCTAATTTTTTAAATACACCACAAGAAAGGGACTAATTTTGCATGCAAACATATACTTTCTAAAGACTATTTGCTGCAAAGATTGCCATTTTCCTATTGAATGCTCTTAGGACCCTACTGGAAAATTATCTGACCATATATATGGAGGTTTATTTTTGTGTTCTTTATTCTGTTCCATTGGCTACATTTCTACATTTACATCAGTACTACACAGTTTTGATGCTTGGAGACTTGTAGTAAGTTTCAAATAATGAAGAGTAAGACTATCACTTTCTTTTCTTTATCAAAATTGTTTGCCTCTCCAGGGTTCCTTCAGATTCCATATGAATTTTGGTACAGATTTTCATATTTATAATTATATATGATGAAGATTTTGATAAGGATTGCATTTAATCTGTAGTTCTTGCTGGGTAGTATTATACTTTGATGGTTTTTTTTAAGAGTAGGATGAATCTATTGAGAGAAAGAAAGCATGTCTCTAAGAGGGGCAGAAGGAGGTTCAGAAAGTAGGATGCCTATTAACCCCCCATCTAAAGGGTATTTTATTGAGCAAAGCCATCACATGAGGTGGACTTAAGGTGGGGCAGAACTATAGCCAATCAATATGATTACAAGGATAGTCACTCACGTAATACTGATCCAAAGGCAAATCATAGGATGGGTGTGAGTTGGGGAAAAACTATGGTCAAAAATTAAAGATAAAACAAGCATAGTGACTAGGGTAATATTGATTAAATGAGGATCAAATGGGGAAACAAGTCATGTAGCACGGACACACGGGCAGACAAAGACATTCTCGGAAGGGGTAAGTAAAGAAGTTTAGTCCTCCACCCCAAGTGATTATTGCCTACTTAGAATAGCAATCACTACTTTCATCCCTACGGGAAAGTATATGGGTGAGTGGTTCTTTTCCTTGAGCACTGGCCTTCAGTGAATATACCTCCAGTCATAGTTGTCTTCGGCACTGACCTTTCAAGGGCCCAGCTCTTTATGACTGCCTGTAATATTTCTACCTAACTTGATTACTGGTTATAGTCCCTCCTCTGAAGAAGTACCAATAACTTCCGTGAAGGAGCAAGGGGCAAAGACAAATCTAGCTACTTCCAACTGAAGAAGGTCATAGTTGTGATCCTCTGTCAGAGATATTCCACAGACAGTTTATTGAAAAATCCTCTTTAAGCACCAGGTGTTCTTGTCTTGGGTAGGTGTATATCTTTCAGTCTGGAGGAGACAAGGTCACAGAAACAATTAAGTATGTATTGAGCCAAATACTAAAATAAACAGAATACTTATGAATATAGCCACCAGGAGGAACCTGTAATAGCTTTCAATAAAAATGAGGAGGAGAATGTCCAGGGAATTTCAGAATCTGACATGTCATTTACTTGTTGTCTAATATCTTGAGGTATTACCAGAAGGACTGGGAATGTACACACAACATCTAGCTTTTACAATTGCCTAAGTTTCCCCCTATGTTGCTGTTAGACTGTCTAGTGCCATCTGATTTTGGAGGATGGCTTGTCTTATTAATTTTACTTCTTCATTGATGAGAGAGACTCGTTATGGTGTAGTTTAAGGCCTGTTGAGTATAGTTAGTTAAGGCTTTGATATGTTGGATGACATCTTCTAACTCTAGGAAAGGGATAAAGACAGAAGCCAAATGA
>PVJX010038317.1:0-16410 GCA_004027295.1 Dolichotis patagonum
TGGATAAAGAAACTCTTCTGTACTGTTGGTGGGAACGCAGGTTGGTGCAACCACTGTGGAGGTCTGTTTGGAGATTACTCTAAAAGCTGGGTTTGGAAGTCCCATTTGACCCAGCTATTCTACTGCTAGGCATATTCCCAGAAGAACTGAAAACATCATACCACAGTGATATATGTGCACCCATGTTTGTAGCAGCATAATTTGTAATAGCCAGATTTGCAAACAACCTAAGTGCCCATGAACTGAAGAATGGATAATAAAGTTATGATATTTTTACACAATGGAGTACTACTCAGCTATAAAGTATGAGTACATTGAGATGTTTATAAATAAATGGACAAAACTTTAGACCATACTTATAAGTGAAATAAATCAATCTCACATGTGTAAATACCCAATAGTCTCCCTAGTATGAGAGTTGGTAAGAGTATATAAAATTTTATGGTAATCATGACTCCCCATTTCATTGCTTAGAAGACTTTCAATGTTTTCATTCATCAATTATAATGATTTTATTCTGCTTTGTTTGACTTTATTATGTGTGATTGTATGAACAGTTGTTTTGAAGAAAACAAAACATTATGACAGCTATTTCTGATATTTAATATCATCTTGCTTAGAAGTCATACCATGCTTCTATTCTTCTATTACCATCAGTTCTATTATGTTGTATCTTATTGAGATTTTAATATATGTGATAGTATAAACAAATTTTTTACTGAAAATGTGATATTATAGTAGCCTTTGATCATTCTCTGTTATTCAGTTCAAAATGCCCTGTAATTCTTTCAATCTTTGAATGGTTTTATACTATTTTGTTATGTTTCATTTTATTGTATTTGAAACTATGCTCAACTATAGCAGAGAAAGTGATATTGTGATAGCTTATGTTAATGTCCTGTCATCTTATTGTAAAGTACTGTGTTGCCTATTTTATTCCGTTCTGGTCTACTTTGTTCTGCCCTCTTTTGTTTTATTCTCTTTAGAATAAATAAAAGAGTGCCATGACTAATTGAAACAAGTTATGTGGAGCAGGTATATCTATGGAGCCTCAGAATTCCTAATCGTTGTCACTGACAAATGTGTACCTCCCAAAGTAAGTGGGTAAATCTAGACATGACTGCTTCATCACGTGAGAAAAAAATCACCAACATTTAGCAACCATGATATTGCCAAAAAAACCCAATATTCCATTAACCAACCCCAAATTAATGGAGTTACATAAACTGACTGAGCCAATTTTTCAATAGTTCATTTAAATAAACTCAGCAAGCCAAAACAGAACAAAAATAGACCTAAAAATCAGAAATAGTTACATGAACAAAGTGAGAAATTCAATAAGCAGATAGAAATAAAATTTTTAAAATCAGAAACTCAGGAGTTAGTCATGGTGGGACATACCTGTAATCTCAGCCCTTTGAGAGGTTGATGAAGGAAGCCCACAATTTTGAGTGTAGCCTGAACAATTTATCTGTATCAAAATAGAAAAAAGAAAACTATAAAGTGCTGGGCATGTAACTCATTGCTAAAGCCTTGAGTTCAATCCCTACTGCAATAAAAACAAAAAAAAAAGTCAAAGGAGCTCAATATTGGACTTGGTTTACACGATATGCTAGTTTTTTAGGCTGAAATGAAAGAATGTCAATTAGTTACATAAAATATATAAAGTATAGAATACTTTAGTAAGGTAAGTATATGGACTCAACTTTAGAATTCCACACAAATGGCATTGTGTAAGTTGCTAATGTAGCATTAATATTAAAAGACAAATGTATTAAAACTGATTGTCTACAATAACTTCTTAACAGAGATGTATACAATCATATATAAACTGCAACATCTGTTATATACAATTTAGAAAAAGTGGAAGCAAAATGTTGACTGTAATTGAATATAAATTATAATCTTAGACTAGATGATTATAAAATATTTAATATAAGCTTCATGGTAACAAATACACAAAAAATTAGAGAAAAGAGTAAAAGTACTTACACAAAAATCTACCAAATTACAAAGAAAAAAAGGAAGACAGGAAGAAAAAAGGAACAAAATACCCTATACAACAGTCAATAGGCATTAAAATGGACATAATATATCTTTCTTTGTCAGTAATTACATCAAGTTCATATGAATTAAATCTTCCTATCCAGTCAGCATCTCCTAAGATCTGGCCATGGTGGAACCTAGGCAGCTGAACAAGAGAGCAATTCATCCCCTTCCTGGTAAGCAGCCCTTGCATGATCCAGCAGGAGAACAAGCCAGTGCCCCCTTTGAGGCTAACAACACAAGGGCTGAGAATCAAACATCCCATCCCCATACTGTTAACAACTGGGGGCAGAGGTCTGAACATCTCTTGGGAGGATAACCATATGCAATATAGGAAATATGAGGGATTTCCTTCTATCTTCTGTTTGAAGGAAAATGTTTTCACTGTTTTGCTTTGTTCCAATTGTTTTTCTCTATTCAATATTCTCTTTTGATTAGTTTATAATGTTCTGTTTTTGGTTTAATTTCACTATAACTAACTGAATGGACACCTATTGTGAAGATAATGGATATAGTATGGTATCTATTACTGTTATTGTGGTATCCTGCTGTGAAGCTCTGTACCAATTTCACTGAATTGTCTCGAATGGCTCTGTTCTGTCTTGTTCTGTTGTATTTTACTACCTTCAAAATAAAATTTAAAAAAAATCTTCCTATCCAAAACCATGATGGGTTGACTGTCTCGGAGATGATGGCTGCTTAGTGGGTGACAGCAAAGGTGAATGTCTCCAAATTAGCACTGAAAAAAAGTAAGTACTCGAGGTAGGAGCAACAGATAAAGTCTTGCATTGGAGGATATATGAAAAGATAATCTAGCTTGACCAAAATCCAATCTGTAGATTGTATGTAGGGAAACCAGACCACTCCTAAATCATGACACCACATTTCTCACCCCAGAATAGACATATACACCATCTTGGGAGAGAACTGGAGTAAGACAAACAGTTACCCCTTCAGCGACAGTTTGGCTGATGCAACACACTCACAATCCCTCTAATCTCCCTACCAGGCATGGTGGGTAACAGCAAGGTATTCAAGGAAGACAAAGGCAGGAGGACAAGGCAGGACAAAATGCAAATTACTCACACCCCAAAATCAATAGCACTAAAATGTTGGTGATAGGCAGGACTTTAGGGAGAGGGAAAGCTTACATAACAGAAAAAAAGCCACCTTGTTACAGTTTGTGTCTAGATGTTCCCCCAAATCCTCATGCAACCACAGGTGGGGCTTTTTTAGGGGTGACTGGATCTAGAATGAGTGATGCTAGGTTAAGGGTGTGCGATTGCTAAATTAGTCCATGATTGGTTTGGCACCCACCTTAAGCCAGATAGCCTAGATAGAATATAAAAGGATCAGAAAAGAATTACTCTTGGCACTTGTATCTTGGTCCTGTCTGTCTCTCATGAACTGTTTCTCCTTTGCAATGCCAGTCTTCCAAGCCACCCTGACTTAGAGCCAGTCAGTTAAGGACTAAAATCACTACAAACTGTGAGACACATAAAACTTTCCCCTTTTAATGTTGAATGTTGGATATTATTGTCTCAGCAAAAGAGAAATTATGTATGGAATTAAATGATGCACTCATAACTAATCAATTGGTTATTAAAAGCATCAAGGAAAAGTTAGTTCCAAGAATCAAATGATAATACCAGTGTAATATATCAGGATTTATGGGTGTGGGAGTCAACACTGAAAATGTATATATGAATGCCTTTGCATCTAGGCAATAGATGTGGCCATTCTGACAAGTGAGCTAAGAACTTTGCAGATGGAGTATGGTTTAACTTGGAGGGAGGCCATACCCTTGCAGCCCACGATGTAAATATTCTGTGCTGTTCCCAAGCATTCCTAAGCCTATCTTTTCTAGTTTATCAGGCCAGTTCTTATGCTACCACTTCCCAGTGCTATCAGCCCAAGTGTAACATGTACTTTTTTCAAACTATCTTTAGGATTTCTCTAAAAACTCTTTTGTTCTCTTCATGTACTTAAGACAGAGTATCCCTTTAATAAACAGAATGATCATCAGTCTTTTCCTTGTGTCATAAATTTTCTTTCATTTTATGACTTGAATCATCCAGGATAAGCCCCAATATTAATAATTGGAGAAATACATATGGGACAAAATGAAAGCAACCCAAAGAGGAAAGTATATGGCTATGAATGCCCCCATCACAAAAACAGACTGAGTTCAAATAAAAAAATCTAATCATGCACTCAAGTTCTTGGAAAAACAAAAAAAAATCCAAATGCAAATCTAAGACAAGGAAGGAAATTTTAAATATAGGTCAAAATCAATAAAATTGAGAACAAAGAAATATAAAGAATCAGTGAATAAGAGTTGTTTCTTTGAAACAGTAAACTATACAAAACACTACTCAGTCAAATCAAAAATTGACAAAGTAGATCCAAATTAAGGTTATAAGAAATGAAAAAGTTGAAACCACAACATACACTGCGAAAATCAAGAATACTAACAACTACACAAACTTGTATGCCAATAAATTGGAGAATTAAGAAGAAATGGATGCATTTCTGGACAATTATGAATTACCACACTTAAATGGAAAGACATAAAAACAATAATCCAATAAAAGGCAATAAACTTGAAGCACTAAAAAAATTTTAAAAACTAAGCAAAAATTCAGGTCTGCATGAATTCATAGATGCATTCAAAGAAACTTCAAGGAAGATCTGATACACCTCAAGTTTTTTAGTGAAATTGAAATGGAAAGAGTATTCCCAAAATCATTTTTTAAGATAAAATTGAACTGATTCCAAAACAAGACAAGAATTCAACCTAAAAGGAGAAGCATAAAGAAATCCTCAACAAGATAAAATATAGCATACAAAATATAGCAAGTCATGGAAAACATAATGTGTTATAAGCAAAGAGGTTTCCACAAAGACATTTACAGATGGTTCAATGTATGCATACAAGTAAATGTATTATATCACATAAACAGAAGCCAAAAACACATGATTATCAACATGAACACAGAAAAAAAACTTTTGACAAAATTCAACATTCATTCATTCATGTTTTAAATAAACAAAGAAGAAAAAAAGTATAGAGGGACATTATCCTAACCTAATAGAAACCATTATGGCAAACCTACTGAGGACATTATAATAAATGAAAAAATTTTAAGTCCTTTGCTCTATTATTGGGAACAAAACACTCCTATCTGCTGTCATAACCCTGTTTAACATAGCACTTAAAATATTACTAAGAGAAAATTGGCAAGAAAAAGAAATAAAAGAGATATTTATAAGAAAGAAAAGTCTATCCTTATTTGCAAAAGCTAGGATTCCCTACAAAGAAAACCCAAAATATTGCATAAAAAATCTTCCAGAATTTCTAACCATATTCAAAAATGTAGCAGGATAAATTTAACATGAAAAAATGTTCCTATACAACAATATTGAATCCAATGAGAAAGAAATTAGAAAAAGGTACAATTCATGACAGCACAAAGAAAAATTGAATACTTAAGAATTCACCCAACTAAAGAAATGAAAGAAATTTACAAAAAAAAATCCACAGTGCTCTAAAGAAAATTGAAGGCACCACAAAATAAAAAGGGTTCCCTGGTTACTTGGTATGCAGAATCAATATAATCAAAATGCTATACTTCTAAAATTGATATAAAGATTCATGATGTTCACAATGAAAATACAGAAAACATTCTTCACACAAGAATGTTTCTTCACAGAAGTGGAGAAAACAAAAGCAAAATTTGTATAGAACAAGAAAAGACCAGAATAGTAAAATAAATTCTGGGTAACAAGAGAAAATCACAAGGTATTTCAATCCTACATGAGGATATATTACAAAGCTTCAGTGATAAAAATAGCATGGTACTGGCAAAGAAACAGACATGAGGATCAGTGAAGCAGAATAGAGAAGAAACAACTTCAGGCCCAGCAAACTCCAAGCAGCAAGTGGGGTCTGGAATCCAGTACTTGACCCTAACCGCATGTTTGGGTTGAATCTCAGCACAGGAGGCAACCTTGGAACTTCATTCAAAGGCTGTAAGGCCATGTCCTGCATCTGAAATCACCCTAAGATGCACAAGAGGTACTGCAGGCCAAACTGGACCACAGCCAGTGAACTCCATGCAGCAAGTAGGGCCCGGAATCCAGTCCCTCCAGTGCCAGGACCTGACGGCACACAGGCTGAATTCCAGTGCAGAGGGAAGGCTTAGAACTTCTCTCCAAGGCAGTAAAACCATGCCCTGCATCTGAAAACACCAGAGATCACACAGAGACACTGCAGGCCCAACAGGCCCAAATCACTCCTAAAATTTATCTGGAACCAGAAGAGACATAAAATAGCAAAGGTAATTCTAAGCAGCAAAGGCAATGAATTGAAATTATACTTCAAATATACTGTAATAAAATCCAGATGATATTGGAATAGAAACAGACCTGAAGATCAATGGAATAGTTTGGAAGATACAATCACCACCACAAACTCACTCAATCACCTTATCTTTGATAAAGTGGCGAAACATGCTTGCTAGAAGCACAACAGTCTCTTTAACAAATGGTGCTGGAAAAATTGGCTATCTATATGCAGATGACTAAAATTAGACCCATACCTATGGCCATGTACTAAAATAAAACTTAAATGGATTGAAGATCTAAATATTAAAACAGAAACACTAAATCTGTTGGAAGACAAAGTAGGTAAAAATCTTGAAGATACAGGGGTAGGTAGAAAATTCATGAAGAAGAATGCAACCACATGGGAAATACTTGCCAGAATCAATAAATGGGACATCTTATTAAAACGTTTCTGCATGTCAAAAGATATTTCCAGCAGAGTAAAAAGAAAAGCCACAAATTGGGAAAAAATCTTAATGGAGTGTCCCTCAGTCAAAGGACCTCTGTATAGAACTTATAAAGAATTAAAAAAAATCAGACCCTCGAAATTCAAAAACCCAATCCAAAAATGGGCATCTGAGATGAATACATAGTTCTCAGATGAAGAAATACGAATGGCAAATAAATACATGAAAAAATGTTCGTCATTATTAGTCATTAGAGAAATGCAAATTAAAACCACACTGAGATTTTATCTCACTCCAGAAAGAATGGCCAATGTAAAAAACAAAAAAACTACCAACAACAATCGCTGGAGAGTTTGTGGGGAAAAGGAATTCTTTTGCACTGTTGGTGGGAGTATAGACTGGTGCAACCACTGTGGAGTTCAGTCTGGAGATTCCTTTAAAAACTGGGTTTGGAAGTCCCATTTGACTCAGCTATTCCACTTCTAGGCATATTTCCAGAACAACTGAAAACATCATACCACAGTGATATATGTGCACCCATGTTTATAGCAGTACAATTTGTTATAGCCAGATCTTGGAAACAACCTAAGTACCCATCAACTGAAGAATGGATAAAAAATGTGGTATTTTTATACAATGAAGTACTACTCAGCTATAAAAAATGATCGCATTGAGATATTTATAAATAAATGGGTGCAAATAGAGATGATACTCATAAGTGAAATAAACCAAACTCACATGTGTAAATACAATATAGTCTCACTAGTGTAAAAATGGTAAGCATACATAAGATATTTATAGTAATCATTATTCCCCAATACATTTCTTTGAAGCTTTTTAACGTTTTCATTCAACAGTTAGAGTGGTTTTATTTGATTTTATTATGTGTGATGGTATAATCATCTATTTTAAAGAAAACAAAACATTATGGCAGACATTGCTGTTTTAATATCATCTTGCTTTGAAGTCTTACCATGCTTTTATTATTCCATTACCATCAGTTCTATCATATTTTGTCTTATTGGGATTTTAATATATGTGATAGTATGAACAAAATTTTTTATGGAAAATAATATATTATAGTAGCAATTGATTATTTTCTGTTATTTGGTTCAGGATACCCTCTAATTCTTTCATTCTCTTGAATGGTTTTAGAGTATTTTGTAATGTATTATATTATTGTATTTGAAGCCATGCACAACTATTACAAAAAAAGAGACATTATGGTAGCTACTGTTAATATTCGGTTGTCTTGTTGTAAATTGCTGTGCTGCTTATGTTGTTCTGTTCTGATCTGCTTCATTCTGTCCTCTTTTGTTTCATTCTCTTTAAAATAAAAAAAGAATTATACTTGAAAATTTTTTTAAAAAGACTAAGATTGAAAGTTCCATTCAATCCAGCTATTCCTCTCTTGGTATTTTCCCAGAAAAACTGAAAAGGTCATATCACAGTCAAATATGTGCAACCATGTTCATAGCAACACCCTTTGTAATAGCTAAATCTTGAAAACAACCAAGATGCCCATCAACTACAGAGTGGATGAAAAATGTGTGGTATTTTTATACAATGGAATATTACTCAGCTATAAAAAGGATGATCTTGATTCCTTCATAGGAAAATGGAGACAACTTGAGGCTATCCTCATTAGTGAAATAAAAGAATCATATTTATAAATATCACATTGTGTCTCTAGTGTAAAAAGTAACAAGTAATGTAGGAGTAATAAAACCCCAAATGTGTAATTGCTATTGTTAAAAAGAGAGGAAAAGTAAATGCTCTGAAGAATATAACTGCATGTATGTTTAAGTGTGTAGGATTGATAACCATATAACTAAGTTTTTGTTGGATATTTGAACAGAGCTTTTTGCAGTTTCGCTGTTTATATGTCCACTTTGTATGCTTTACTTTTTTAAGTTTAACAACTATTTCTAAGAGGACAATATGTAATTTATCTACTGGTGATTCTTATTGTTTATTTTTTTTGAAGTTATGTATTATTTCTACACATTCTCTGTTTTTTTTCTTTAGATAACATTTTTTTAAAAAAGAAACAATTTCAACATATAAGGCCTGGTAAAGCCCTGTCCAGAAACCTAAACCACCCAGGGAGTGTCAGTGTGCCATTCAGAGCCTACTGAAGGTCCACTCAGCAAACTCCTTCTAGTTGGGGAGGTTTGGTGTACTGCTCAGGATCTGGGTAAGGGATGCCTAACAAACCCAGGTAGACAGGGAACTTTGCTGAGTCACACGGAGTCAGGAAATGGCCTACCCAGTGACCTCCACTCAGCTCATGACAACACCTCCACTACAGACAGACTTCAACAACTCAGGAAGCAATTGGGACTTTGAATTTGGCTGCCTCCGTGGAGTATAGGGAAATGACAAAATGAAAGAGCAAAATGTAATCTCAAACTTCCAGCCCATCCCACAAGAGTCCAGAAGATAAAGGAAAAGAAAAAAGGTAAGTCACAAACCTGAAATTTCTGAAGTCATAGCAATTGAAGTAAGGCAATGACCCCATGTGTTGGAGATCACTATGAAGTGCCTCTAAGCAGGATTTAATATTAACTAATTTGCTTTTTATGTTTATCTGTAAGTCTGTTCTGGGCCTAGGTCCCCTTGCCTGACAATGAGATCTGATTCATAGTAAGTGAATAACTGGCCCTGGATGATGTTTGTAGTGGCCTATGACGCCAGAAATACCTCAAATGGCAAAATAAGACCACTGGTGAGGACACCTGGCTCAAACACAAATTAAGCAGATAGAGAATGCAGCCTCAGACATCTCATTCCAGCAGGCTCACTCCTAACATGAATGTAATCATTGAGATAAGATGGTTCTCCTTAATTGGCATAATTTACTACTTGGGGAAATCTTTGAAGTGACTCTCAAGGTCTTGTTTATTTCACACAGTTTCCTCAGTTTCCCCACTCTCTGTTTGGATCTAATAAATACAGGTGGTCCAGAGAAGTCTTTGTCTTAGCCCTCAGTGTCTCAAACTCAGCTAAAGGGTTTTGATACTCCTGGAATGATTTTAATCATTCCACTTGTCTCATTTGTTTAAGCCTTTGCCATAGACTCATTTGAGAGATTGGGGATCTAGGTCAGGACCCAATACCTATGAAGATGTAAAGGAACTCAGATAAGAAATAATCTCCCTGATAAAATAAAAAATTATAAACATAATGAAAAAATATCAAGCACATCTAAAGTAGACATAATCAAAAATAGAGGGGTATTGGAAAATGCCAGAAAACTTGAATGAACAGTATAGGTAACATTTAGAATGCATGAAATATATTCAAAGAGATATCAAGGATATCAAAAATTCCATCAAAACCTGTCAAATCACTTGAACAACTGTGAAGAGAGACTTTCAGAACTTGAAGACATTTCACCTAGTGAACAGGAAAGGAAAGAGCTTTTAAAACTAACAAGGGACCTCAAAATAACAGTTCAACAGTTGAAGATGATGAAAAGTAAAGCAACCTAAAGATGATAGGTGTAAATAAAACATATGTCAACACAAATAATATAAAAATATTTACAGAACTAGTAACAAAAAATTTCCCAACCTTGGGAAAAGAAACTGACATCTACAAAATTGAAGTATATAGAAACTCAAATAGCCATAACCCAAATTAATATATACCCAAATATATAAAAATCAAGATGCCACAAATTCAGCATAAGAACAAACTATTAAAAATTGTTAGAGAAAAGAAAGAAATCACCTATAAAGTCCATAAAATCACAGCAGATTTATCAACACAATGAAGTCAAGAAGAGCATGGTGTGCAGCATTTCAAATCCTGAAAGAAAACAACTTCCAGCTTAGATTGACATGCTTTGCAAAACAATCTTTCAAAGTTGATGGGGAAATGTTATTCTTCTATTGCAACAACTAAATAACACCATGACAACCAAACCAACACACAAAGAGTATGGAATGATATTGTAGATAGACATAAAAATGCTTAGAATTTGAAAAACAACAACAGAAATAAATCACCAAGCTTGACAAACAATTAAACAGAGGCAATGTTAAAGAGCCAACAGTAGAAAGATAACATGACAGAAATAAGACAAAATATATATATTATAACCATTAATATAAATGGCATCTATTCACTAACTAAAAGAAACAGACTGGCAGAATGGATTGAAAAAATCAAATGATACACTGTATACAACAAACCCATTTAAAACAAAAGAAAATTCATAGACTTAAAGTCAAGGTATGGAAAATAATACTTCATATAACAAGAACTTAGAAATAAAAAAGGGTAGCTATTCTCTTTGCAGACAACTTAAACTTCAATCCAAAAAAGATCAGAAGAGATAAAGAATGTCACTACATAGCAACTAAGGGAAAACTTCAAGAGGAAGTGATAACAATCATAAATATATATGCACCAAATATGGGACAACCCACATATATAAGACAAATATTAATACACATGAAAAATAAACTAAGCAAGAACACAATTGCAAAGGGAGACCATAACACCCCATTGACACAAAGCGACAGATCAACTACAAAATAAATTAGAAATAAATAATAGAACTTCATCAAACTTGTGAACAAGTGGTCTTAGTAGACATGCACAGAGTATTGTACCCAAAAACATCAGAATACAAGTTCGGCTCAGCCACACAGGGAACATTCTCAAAAATAGAACATATACTAGCCCATAGACCATGCTTAAGTATGTGCAAAAGAATCAGATTTATCACACACATATTATCTCACCATAGTGACATGAAATTTGGAATTAATGATAACAGAAACTGCATAATCACATTGATACTAAATAATACCCTCCTAAATAATCAATGTGTCACACAGGGAATTAAAGAAGAAATTAAACGACATCTATAAGCAAAAGAAAATGCAAATACAAGTTACTAGAACAAATGGGACATAATAAAAGTACTCTTCATATAGAAATTTATTGCTGTGAACTCTCAAATGAGAAAAAATGACTGAACACAAATAAACAACCTGATGCTACAGCCAAAACATCTAGAAAATGAAGAGAAAGTAAACTTCAAAACCCAAAGAAAGGAGGAAATTTTAAAGATAAGAGCAGAAATTAACACAATTGAGACTAAGAAAACAATACAAAGAATTCATGAATCAAAAAGTTGGTTTCTTGAAAGAATAACTAAAATTGATAAGCCTCTAGGCTATCTTATCTAAAAAAAGGAACAGAAACCCTCAAATTCATGCAACAAGGAATTAAAATGTAAAATCACTACAGACCCTGTGGAAACAGAAAAGATCATCAGAACCTACATTGAAAAACATTATTCTCAACAGAAGTAGGCAGATTCCTAGAAATGTATGAATTACCAAAGATGGATAAGAACATGTAAAACTACTGAAGAACCAAATTTAAATTAATGAAATTGAAAATATAATTAGGAAAATGTAATTAGAACATTACCAACAAAGAAAAGTCAAGGTCCTGATGGATTCCTGACTTTATTATACAAGAAATATAGGGAAGAATTAATTCCAACACTGCTTAACCTCTTCAATGAAATTAAAATGGAAGCAGTCATCCCTTACTAATTGCTAGAAGCAAGTATTACCATAATAAAAAATCAGAGAAATACAACCAGCAAAGAGAATCAGCCAATCACGCTAATGAACTTGGAAGGAAAAATCCTCAATAAAATACTAGCAAATAGAATTCAACAAATCATCAAGAAGGTTATACACCACAACTAATTGGGATTCATCCCAGGAATGCGGGGATGATTCAACACATGCAAATCAATGAATGTAGTACACTATATCAATACAGCCAAAGATAAGAATCACATGATCATCACAATAGATGCAGCAAAAGCTTTTGATACAGTCCAACACTCATTCATGACAAAAATCCTATAGGAAATCAAAATAGGTGGACTTTACCTCAATCTGATAAAAGCCATATAGGATAAACCAACAGTCAATACCTTACTAAACGGACAAATGCTGAAAACTTTCAGTCTAAAATCAAGAACAAAACAAGAATGTCCATTATCACCACTACTATTTATTATGGTTCTGAAAAAATTAGCCAGAGCAATTAGACAAGTGACAGAATAAGGACAGAAAAGGAAGAAGTTAAATTATCATTGTCTTCAGATGATATGATGCTCTACATAAAAGACCGTCAAAATTCCACTGAAAGTTTTCTAGATGTAATAACCAAATAGAACAATGGACCTGGATTCAAAGTCAACACTCAAAAATCAATAGTATTTCTGTACACAAACAACCAACTCACTGAGAGAGAAATATTGTAAAACACACCCTTAACAATAGCACTCTAAAAAATAAAATATTTAGGAATCAACCTAACAAAGAAAATAAAAGATCTTTACACTGACAGTCACAGTACTCTGAAAAAGAAATCAAAGTGGATGTCAGAAAATGGAAAGACATTCCTTGTTCAAGGATAGGAAGAACAAACATTGTGAAAATGGCTGCTCTCCCAAAATTGTTACACAGATTTAATGGAATTCCAACCAAAATACCATTAGAATAGCTCATAGATCTAGAGAAATCATTCCAAAAATTCATCTTGAACCAGAAAAGACCTAGAGTAGCAAAGGCAATTCTGGGCAACAAAGAAAGGCATGAGACATCCCAATCCCCAACTTGAAATTATATTACAAAGCTACTGTGATAAAATCAGCATAGTACCAGCAAAAACAAATAAAACAGACCTGAGTGTTAATGAAACAAATTATAAGATGCAGACACAACTACAAAGACACTAAGTCACCTTATCTTTAACAAACTTGCTAAATATGTTCACTGGAAGAAAGATAGCCTCTTTATTAAGTGATGCTGGAAACACTGGCTTTCCTGGTGCTGAAAACTAAAACTACACTCATGCCTATCACCATACACTAAACTAAAGTCAAAATGTATCAAAGATCTAAATATTTAAACAAAAACTCTAAATCTGGAAGACAAAGTAGGTGGAAATTTGAAGACATATGCTTAGACAGAGATTTCACGGACAAAAATCAAACTGCCCAGGAAATACTTCCCAGAAACAACAATGGAGATCTTGTCTTATTAAAAATTTTGCATGTAAAAAGAAATCTCAAACACAGTGAAAAAAGCTCATGAATTGGGAAAATATCTTAGCCAACTGTCCCTCAAACAAAGGATTTCTATATAGAACATATAATGAATTTTAAAATTTCAGGCCTCCAACATCAAAAACCCCAACCCAAAAATGGGCAGCTGAGATGAATACATACTTCATAGATGAAGAAATTCAAATGATTCTGTGACCCATGTATCTCTTGAGGTTCTTGGTATGAAGGACAATGAGAGGGTGAGAAAATAAGAGACAAAGCTGTGGTCATGTGGAGCCCTTACACTCCTGATGGGAAAGAAAGAACTGCTCAACCACTGTAACAAGTTTATTTATATCTTCGAAAGAAGAATGTCAATTTCAACCCTGCTGCCTAGTAACTTGTTTTCTTTGCTGACCTGGGTCCCTTGCCTTCTTGGTACTATAGCAGCTTATTTTCATGGCTTGTTTTGTGTTCTCTGCATGTTTAGGGATGTTCTTTTGGCTCCACACATATGAGCAATCTCCAGCTTCAATGGTTCCACACATATCCCACTTTTTTGCTTTGTTGTACCACAGGATGGGTGGTCAGTCGAAGCTGGAAGAGCTGTGTTTAAGAACACTGTAGAAGATCTTTTTATTTTAAGTACAGTCCAAGGATTTTAAGTCCCTGTATTTTGCAATTGAAACCCTGTGAAGTCTATTAATCCATAACTGTAGTCAGCTACCTAGGTAGCTGGCTATATTCAGAAGGTATTAATAGGGATTTGAGTTTCTTTTATGGCACATTATTTTAGCATTGTTTTGTACAACTTAAGTACTTGTATTGTTTCTGCAGGGTATTCAAGACCAAGTTAAGGTGAGACCTATTTTAAAAACAATCAATTTTTGTTAACTATCAAGGTAAGAGAGTCTCTTCAGTAATATCCTGTAACCATGCATAGAACCTCTTAGTTCTGTCTATATCAGCTGTTCAGATGAGTCACAGACATTGTTTGACCAAGTTGCTTTCTGTGAAAGCTTGGGGGACCTGTTGTCTTGGTCACTCTCCTTAGGCACACCACACACCAATGATCATTTTCCTCTGTGTCTCATAATCCTCCTGAGCAGAAAATCAGGGACTCACTGAATATCTGATGACACAGCAGAGATCCTCTTACTACCAGGGTGCTCACTGACCTTGGAAGGCTAGGGTCAAAATATTGGCTATCTTCTTGCCCATCTGTCTCTATAATTTTTGGTCTCTAAAACTCAGTTGTTGAACATACAGAAGAAAATATATATAAAAATACAGGGTAGTGGAGGCAGTAAGGTTAAAATTATCATCTTAGCTAAATATCAAACATCTTAGAACATAAAATAGAACAATTATTTTTTCTCCAATTTTGCTTCATGTAATTAGGTACATATAAATTAATGAACAGAAATTTAAATAAGATACATGTAGCAACTTAACAGAACCTGATACCTAGCTTCTTTTAATTTTCCTCAAATTCACATTTCAGTCATACCATCAAGAGTCTCAGAAGGAAATTAACCAAGATATTCATGATACATTTGAGTGTCAAATAAGTACTTGTGATATATTAAATTGCCCTGTAACGCAATTATGAAGAACCTTCTAGAAACTGCTCTTGTATGTAGAAAAGTGTTAAGAATAAAATATTCAACTCTGCATAAAATAACAAGAAACATTTGATTCTTAGGCATAGACTGTTTCTCCTTTTGCTAATGAGTGAATTTTTTATTTTATTTTATTTTTTTTTTAAATTTTATTTAAAGAGAAAAAAAACAAAACAAAACAGAATAAAGGGTAGCAACAATACAGTATTCCAAGGAAAAAAGGAAAAGAACAACAACAAAAAAACCTAAAAAAAATTTTGCTTGACAAATTACATACTGACTTCTTGGAAATGGTTGTTCAATTTACAAAGTTAAAACATGTAAAGTAGACATTCAAACAGTGAGACTGTTAACAGTTCTGCTCCACAATCTGACAAAAACAGGAATATGGTCATCCATCTTACCCATGCAAATATACATGCAATTATATCAAAAGGATAAAATTAAACACAACAAAACAGAGCAAAGCGGATCACAAGAAAGCAATGGAAGAGACAAACATTTCAAAACGAGACAATTGGTGATATTCACTCTCTATCATATTAACTCTTGTTTTCTTCCAAATAGTTGTCCATATTGTCACATACAGGGAATTCACATGAAACAACCTTGTATGGAATTGATCTGAGCAGGATGAGGAGGGCATTTCAAGTCTTCAAGACCAGACATTAGGGAAGCCAAGAATGGCTGTCATAGTGTCTCTAATTCTTCTCAAAACAGCTGTCCATACCTTAATATGTGTTGAACTTAAACAGGGCAAAGCAAGCTAAGATCACTTTGAACTAAAAGTGATAGTTTCGCTGGACTTCACATCATGACATTATGGAATCAGCACTGGGTATTGTAGTGACTCTTTTTC
>PVJX010038318.1:0-16422 GCA_004027295.1 Dolichotis patagonum
TAGTTGACACATTGCTCCCTCTGTTTCCCCGGGTTCTGTTTTCTTGAGCTCCTAAAGATGCTTTGACTAGGTACAGGGCCAAGTCAGGCAGCAGAATGCTTTGTTCTTCCATTTCTCTTGAACACCTTGCACCAAGTACCAGACACGGAGTTCTCGTGCTCTGCCAGCTCCACTCTCAACCTATTCTAGGTTCCATGGCATCAGTTCTGCTGCCAGTTTAGAAATTTACTTTTTTAGGAGTTTCCTGTTAACCAGGTGTAATTATAATTACTGGCCTTTGATATTCTTTTATGATGGGTTTTGTGCCTCAAAAATAACTGCTTTGTTGAGATACAATTCACATGCCACACAGTTAATTTGAAGCATGCAGTTAAAAGGTTTTTATATTCAGGGTTGTGCAACCATTGTTTTTTATTTTTGTTGTCTCATTTTGCTAACTGAGTTCTGCAAATCTTACAGACAATGTCAGGAGTAGACTCCCTCTCCACCTCCTCCCTTCATGTTCCTCCCATGCTTCTCCATCCCTTGCACCTTTCCACCCTTTCCCTCATTACCTTCCCTCCTACCCTTTCTGTTATAATTACTGCCTGCACCTCCCTAGCCCGCATCCAGTGAATAACTCAGGGTCTGAAGTACCTTTGGGGTTTTAGATGAAAAGAAGTAGTTATCTTCGTAGTGATTTGCTCCTAATTTTCTTTCAAGTTTTGAGCCTTAATCTCTATTTCTTTCACAATGAAGCTCTTTTTTAGAAAAACTCTAGAAAGTCTTTGCAGTTCAGATTTACCTATAATGTGTGCGTCTCAATGTAGCATTTTACAGTGTTGTTTTAAATAGCAATGTTGTTTTGTGTAATTTAGCTTTATTGCAGTATAATTTTAGGTGAGCAGGCAGGAAATAAGGAGCCCACTCTACCACTTTAAATGAGAAGTACCCCTAATGTCCTCTTGCTGCCATTCTTTGATATTGAAAATGACTCTGGTTTCCACCATTTCAATCAGCAAGGCCCACAGCTCCTTAGTGGATTCACTCCAGAATGCAGTTGTCATTGCAATCTGATGCTACCTTCCTGAGATGGTTAGCCTTGTTCATTGCAGTCGCTCCTGTCTTCCTTCTTTTTCATTTGTATTAGGACACATTTGTAGTGCATGGTGTTTCCATTCTTTGTGTGGCATCAGTACATGAACACAACACGTCGAAATTCTCCTTTCAGCCTCCTATCCTATGCCTCGATCCCCTTCCCTTTTGAGAAGGTTCTAGCTCCTTATTTTCTTTAACATTCGGTTTGCTCTTTGTTTATAATTTGGGATTCTCATATAAGAGAAACCGTGTGATATGTAAGCTCCTGTGTCTGATTATTTATTTCACTTAACATTTTGGCTCATGGTGCCTCCATGTTTCTACATGTTTCACAAATGACTGCAATTTATCTTTCTTTATGGCAAGAGCAGTACGCCGCAGTGTGTAAACACTTTACTCATTCCTCTGTCAATGGACATGTTCAGCTGTAGCTATACGGATAGTGCTGCTCAAAGCATGGGTATGCATGTGTAGTACGATGTCTTTAACACTTTTGGAAAGATCCAATACACTTTCTTAATTTGGTCTCCAAGACAACACACCCTAATTCTGGATTTCCTCTGATTTTGCCAGTTGTTCCTCCTTAGTTGCCTTTGCTGGTTTCTCTCTATTCCATAATCTCTTAAGGACAGAGAACTGGGCTCATTCTTCAGATCCTTTTTCTTTTCTGTGTACTCATTTCATCTGTTTCATGACTCCGAAGACCACTCACACTAATAATTTCCAAATTTAGCTCTCCCATGTTGTCTTTCTTAGAGGGTCCAGAATACATGTCCACCTGCCTGTTTAAAATCCCCATGTGGACACCTAACGCCTCCTTAGTTCCTACACCGAACATGTGCTCTTTTCCTTTCAGAAAGAAAAGTCACCAACTAGTACAGCCTCCTCTGTCTCCGAGTGGCCACTCTGCACTTCTCCTTGCTCCATGGAACCTGGGAGCTGTTTCTCACTCTGCTCTTTCTCTTTGTCTCCCTTGTAATCCCCCAGGAATTCCTACTAGCTGGGCCTTCAAAACAGAAAGGGTCTCAGCCTCCAGTGTCTTCTCACCTTCAGTGCTTCTGCTTGACTATGCTGCCCTCCACTTGGTCTCCTGGGAGCCCCTGGAATTTGGAAACATTCTCCTGATAGATCTCCTGGGCTTTATCTTCACTCCCTGTGTTCCCTTCTGAACACAACGGCCAAGGGATGGAAGTCATCTTTTCTGCTCAGAACCTTCCAGAGACCCCAATTTAATTGACACTCAAAAGCAGCTTCTTGCTCCTGCATGTCTTGGCACTTCCTCTCTGTCATCCCTTTCCTTCCTCTTCTATCATTCTGTCTGCAGCTTTGCTCTGGCAACATTACTTGCTTGTTCTAGAGCATTATAGGCTCCTGCCTTAACCTTTACTTAGTTGCTTTCTCTGTTTAGAATGTTCTAACCCCAAATGCTTGTTTGGCTAAGTTTCTCACTTCCTTCCCATCCTTGCTCAAACCTTAGTTTCCAATGAGGTATCTAGGGTCAGCCCCCACCAGTCAGACTCCTGTTCCACTGTACTCTGGTCTATCTCTCATCACCCCCTAACACATTACATAATATGTTATGTTTATTATTGCTTCTTTCCTCACAAAGCGATGTGTCTATCTTGATCACTGACATGTTTCTCATAATATGTAGATATGTTTTGAACGAATGCACAGCTTATGAGTTACTATCATTGAAACTTTTGAGGTAACTGTGATTTATAATTAATCTATCCCTATATGAGCTCCTAACCTAATAGAAACTAATTTTTCTATACTGCTAGGTGAAAAATCACAAATTATAAATTGAATCAAATTAGTGCTTGCTTTATTTTGCTTTAACTGTAGGACTCCAATAGTAGCACAGGAAATAATAGCATGAATCAAGAAATAGGACTACATCACATTAAAGAGTTCCTGCACAGCAAGAGAAACAACTAATAGTGAAAAAATGGCCTATGAAATGGGAGAAATCTTTGTCAGCTCCTCTTCCAGCAGAGGAATAAGAACTCAAAAAATTTGCCACCAAAAATGCTGATGAATAAGAAAGTGAGTTGAACAGGTACTTCTCAAAAGAAGTACGAATGGCCAATATGGTTATGAAAAAACTGTTCTTTAGCTGTTAGGGAAATGCAAATGAAAACTGTTGAGAAGCTACTTACCCAGTCCGAATGATGATCGTCGAGACCACAAAACACAATGAGCGCTAGCGAGGGTGTGGGGTAGTGTGGAACTCTTCCACAGCGCCAGTGGGAATGTGAATTAGTATAACCACGGTGGAAAGCTGTGTGGGCTTTCCTCAGCTAACCACAGACAGGTGATCCGGTGATACCACCCCGTGGTATGTGCCCAAAGCAGTTACAATCAGCACACTACAGGGACACCTGCACGTCCATGTTTACTGCAGCACAGTTCACCAAGGCCAAGATATGGAACCAGCCTGGAGGCCTGTTAACAGATGAATGGGTAAAGAAAATGTCATCTATTGATCATCTATCTATTTATCTATGTGCAGCCAAAGAACAGAATTCTGTCTTTTTCAGGAAAATGGATTGAACTGAAGACTATCATGTTGAGGGTAATGAAGCCATATTTAGACTGATAAGCATTTTATGTTCTCCCTAATATGTGAAATCTAATAAAGATGAAAGGAGATTATTATTACACAAGAAGAAAGCAATAAGAGGGTGGGGTTTAAAGGTGGGTGATAGTGGAGTGGATATGAGCAAGATTATTCTACACATTGAACCTCGCAATATGAAACTGGAAGTGGAGGGGATGGCAAGGGGTGACAACGGTGAAAATGACCAAAGTATGTCATATGCATGTACTAATCTGCTAAAATGGAATCCATTACACTGTATAACCAATGAAACAGTGAAATAAATTTAAAAATGAATAAAGTCACAATAGGCTTTTGCTAAACATTTGACAATTTGCTAAGATGCTTTATTATCAACTAAGAGCCTTTAGCATTTACAAAGAGAGTAAGCATAGTGTAAGCTGCCAGTTGTGGAAGATCCCCAGTGGGCCCTGGAGATTCCACTGTAGACTGCAGGGAGCCTCTGGCATGGCCATGGAATTTTTTCTCTTATGGGACTAGGAAGAACAACATGTGATAGATATTTTCAAGCCTGGCATGCTCAGATCTGCTTGCGTCTACCAAAACAGCTGATAACCTCAGCTATGGAGGAGAATGCATTGCCCATGCATTCCCAGCAAAGTGATCCTATTTGGGGATCTTTGATGTCTTTGCTTATAATATTTTAATTAAAAAATTGGGAGAATATTGGAAGTCAGGACCCACATGAAATGAAAATCCTGGGCTTGGATGTCACCACGATTCATGGTGTTCACCCTAAGGGAAGTGACAGGGAGACTTGAATTCCATCTTCCTGGGTCCAGAGCCTGCTGTGCTCACCCAGGCCCCGCTGAGCAGTGTCGTGCGTCTTGTCTGCTCTGCGTGCTCGTGAGCCACTTGTGAGCTCCTCTAAAGTTGAAGGGTTCTGTCTCCTGGCATTTAGTTAGTGTGCATAGTCCTGTTTAACAGGGAGTTAAGGGAAGTGAAAACACTTGAACATTACCTTTTTATGTATACAATTTACATCTTATTCAAGTAGAATTAAAGTACCAGTGACCCTCAAGAAGAGAAATAGCTTCTATTTCACTGTAATTGAAAATAATACACATTCATATTGCTTTCTCTTAACCAAATGTGAGTTAAAGTAAACTGAAATTATATTGTAAATTTAGACGTGACTTCAAATGGGCATGGTTGTAACCTGCGAGATGTTTAAAATGACCACAGCTGTGAAGGAAGTTTTCCTGTAAAAACCATGAAACTCTGTGAGACTTTGGTATAACGTTTGCCCACTTCCCCTCCCCACTCCTCTTTTTCCTTCCTCCATCCTTTTGGTTTTTATTTTTTCTTTCTTTCTTTCTTTCTTTCTTTCTTTCTTTCTTTCTTCTTTCTTTCTCTCTCTCTCTCTCTCTCTTTCTCTTTCTTTCTTTCTTTCTTTCTTCTTTTTTTCTCTGGTTCTTTCCTTTTTCTTTTAATGATACACCATTCTTATTCTTCTTGTTATATTATTGAAAATAAAAAATGAATTTACAAATCATGAACATCTAAGGAGTACATTTCTTTAGTTGATCAACTATGTGTATATATGTGTAATATATTTTCATAAAAGCAAACCCAAATTTATAACTTAGAGAAATGAGACTTTGTTAAATTTTTTGTTATACCATTGGCAGTAAATACTGATACGTATAAGTTAAAACTGGATTAAATAATAGTGATATTGTTGGTTTATCCAGCAGTATCACAGGGAATTACTCAAGCTTGACTGTATACTAATAGCAAATTTCTCCATTTTTCTATTTGCCCCATAAATAGGTGCATAATGCTTAACTTTTGGTGTCAATGAATGTACTTTCACAATGCAATTCTTTAAGACCACAGATTGTTTTATTATGACACTTAAGTCAGTAAGTCTCTTGTAATGTTAGACATTTGTGCTTAGCTCTAACTTTTCATTCTTAAATACTGTTTCATATATTCACACACTTCATATTTTTCTGGTTATTTCCTTCAGAGAACTTCCTGGATATAAATGGCCAGATCATACAAGTTCTCTTAAACACTGTGCGACTGGAGTTCTCAGAACATCAACACCAAAATATTAAAAGCACACATTCCAATGAATCCACATTGAGCACAGATTAAATTTTTCTCCTACAGTCCATCAGGTTATACAGATCAGTTGCTCCTCAAACTCCTACTGGTCAGATGTTTTGTGTTTTCTATTTTAAATGGGAATCCCTCAAAAAATCATGTTCCTGAACTTTGTGAGCAATGCGTTATCAAGAGCATTTTCACAACTTATATTTAGGAAATAACTTCAGGATATGGGGCTGGAAGAGATGATGTTTATTAACTGATTTTTTAAGCCTATGCTTGGCTTCCCAATCTTGTATGGAGTAAGGACATGGCATGAATTCTTGTTAAATTCATGACATACAAAATTTGTGTACATATTTAAATGTAATATATGTAAAATATACACATGACTCTATACAAATTTGATGTGCTATTTATTTCTCCATTATATCTAGAACATAGCTTTATATATAAAATGTGTACTAATTGATGTATTTAGCCTCATTACACAGGTAGAAACTCTATGTGAAAATAGCATGCACTAAAATGTTTGCCTAACATTTTTTGGAATTCCTATATCAAGAAAGGAGTACTCAGATGAAAATAACTGTAATGCTTCTTTTTGCTTTATTGTTTTAATAATCATGGAATATTTTCAAACAATAGAAGCATTGCTCAATACTCATGGAATATTGCTGTGGTCACTCTCTCATTCCTGGGACAAAATATCCAACACCTGCAATTTAAAGGAGGGGAGGTTCGTTTGGCTTGTAGTTTCAGTCCATGTCACCTAGCTCTAAGGTAGAAATGGCATGGTGGACTGATCTGCTCGTAGAGTGGGGCCAAGAAGCAGAAAGGGAAGGGAGGAACCAGGCAAGGAGAGACATCCTTCAAGGTCTTACCCGCATGACCCACCTCTTCCAGAGACCCACTCCTAACTGCAAATTGGCCATCACACCCCCACGATTCAATTGCTTTAGACAGTTTCATTTCTGAGCATATGGCAGTTTGGGGAGTCATTCTTCACCCAAGACACAACAGATATCATTGTAGAACTGTAGTTCACAACAATTTTATTGGTTCCCTTGAGCTGCTCTACGAGGTAAGTGTGGGAAAATCTAGCATCTGGAAGTTCTGGGAGGCAGTTACCCATTTGAATTCAGTCCTTCTGAGCTCAGCTTCTGAGGACTTTTATGTCACAAATAGCTTTGTTAATAGTGCTAAGGGATAAAGTTATTTAAGGCTAAAGATGATTACAGAAATGTTCTCCAACATATGATTAGAAAATGGTGTTTGAAAAACTCACAGATAAATATGGCTGAGTGGGAATAAAAGAGGTTGCATGGATAGATATTTCTTGATATTTCAGGTGTCCCAGAAAGGGTACGCAAGGACAACAAACACAGGCACACATTTGCTCTTGCAGTATTACCACTGGGCTTCTCATGATCCAGGTGCATTTGCAATGACTCCTTTTGCCTAAACCAATCCAGGGGAAATAGATAATATTTCCCTTCCCCTCTAAACTCACACTGGCTGGTTTGAGAGTGACATTAGCAGGCCAGCCCGATGTCCAGAGGCATCTTCCACAGACAAGGGCACTACCACGGTGGGTATATCCCAGTCTCAGAAAACACTATTTGCCTACTTCCCCTTGTGTTCATTTCATTGTGCATTATATTATCCATTTTCATAAACTTTTTAGAAGTTCTACACATGTATGAGTCTCTACCTGTACACCTATCCTTTCTGTATTAGAGGGAAAAACAAAACAAACCAAGACAAAACAAAACAAAACAAATTCCTAGAAAAACATGAAATGAAAATGATATATAAACAACAACAGCAAAGAGTCCAGAACACTGACAACATAGGCCTTCAAAACAAGGTGGTACAAGCATAACTAGGGTTGTTATTTTACATAACGATCTTCAAGAGTTCCTTAGATCACCATACAATAATATGCACAATTGCTCCAATCCTATGAATGTTAACTATTTGTTCCAAGACTTATAGAGTTTGTAGTGCAATCATCTTAGCTATCCTAAGTGTGTTTATATAATTTTAGACATTTTTCTTTTCCCTTCCTTTTTCTTTTTCCTCATTTTCCCTGAGATATTATTTTTCCCCTTTAAGCATATTCTTATCCTTTCACTGTAATTATTGAGTTTTTTTGTATCTTATGTACTCTTACCATTTCTTACACTAGGGAGACTATACAGTGTTTACATATGTGAGTTTGATTTATTTCACTTATGAGTATGGTCTCGAGTTGCATCCATTTACATATAAACATCTCAATGTGATCATTCTTTATAGCTGAGTAGTACTCCACTATATAAAAATACCACATCTTTTTATCCATTCCTCAGTTGATGGGCATTTAGGTTGTTTCCAAGATCTGCCTATTACAAATTGTGCTGCTATAAACATGGGTGCACATATATCACTGTGGTATGATGTTTTCAGCTCTTCTGGGAATATGCCTGCAAATATTGTTTAATTTCTTCTTTAATTTCCCCTGTGACCCACTAATTGCTCAGGAGTGTATTATTCAATTTCCATGTGTTTGTGGGGCTTTTGCAGTTTCTTTTGTTATTACTTTCTAGTTTTATGGCACTATGATCCAATAACATGCATAGGATAATTTCAATTCTTTTGCATTTACTTAAGCATGTTCTCTGAGCTACTGTATGGTCTATTTTAGAGAACATTCCATGTGCTGCTGAGAAGAATGTATATTCTGATGTTGTTGGGTAGAACACTCTGCATACATCTACTAAGTCCATTTGTTCACAGGTGTGATTCATTTCTGTTATTTCTTTGCTGATTTTCTGACTAGTTGATCTGTCCCTTTGTGTCAATGGCATGTTAAGGTCTCCTGTTATAATTGTGTTATTGCTTATTTGATTTTTCATCTCTGTTAATATTTGTTTTGTATAGCTGGGTGCTCCCAAATTTGGTGCATATATATTTAAGGTTGTTATCTCTTCTTCTTGAAGTTTTTCCCCTAACTAGTAAGTAGTGGCCTTCTTTATCTCTTTGGATCATTCTTGGTTTGAAATTCACATTGTCTGCAAACAGAGCAGCTACCCCTGCTTTTTGGGGGGACCCTGTTGCATGGAGTATTGTTTTCCATCCTTGGACTTTCAGTCTATCAACTTCTTTTTGGGTTAGATGGGTTTCCTGTATACAGGAATGTTGTTTCTTGATCCATTCTACCAATCTGTTTCTTTTAATTGGTGAATTGAGGCCATTTACATTAATGGTTATAACTGATATATATTGGTTTACTTTTGACATGTTATCTTTCTGCTGTTGCTCCTTTACCTTTCCACTCTGTTTAATTGTTTGCCTTGATTAGTGGTTTTTTTCCTATGTCTATCTAGGATGTCTTTCAGTATTCTTTGCAGGGTTGGTTTGGTGATCATGAAGTTCTTCAGCTGTTCTTTGTTGTGAAAGTATCTTATTTCTCCATCCCTTTTGAAGGACACTTTTACAGGGTACATCATTCTGGGTTGGAAGTGGTTTTCCTTTAGGATGTGAAATACTTCACTCCATGCTCTTCTTGACTTCATTGTTTGTGTTGAAAAGTCTGCTGTGATTCTAATAGGCTTTCCTTTATAGGCAATCTGTCTCTTCTCTCTAGCAGCTTTTAATATTCTGTTCTTATGTTGGATTTCTGGGATGTTGATTACTATATGTCTGGGTGTAGTTTTATTTTGGTTATGGTTATTTGGAGTTCTATATGCTTCACTGATCCATATGTCAGTTTCCATTTTCATGTTTGGGAAATTTTCAGCTATTACTTCTCTAAATAGCCTCTTGTGTAGTCACCTTCCTTTTCATTTATACCTATCAATGTTATGTTGTTTTTCTTTGCATCATCTTGCAGTTATTGAATTGTTATTTCCTGGTTCCTTGTTATTTTTAAAAGATCTTTCCTTTGCTGTGCACTAGCTGCAATCTTGTCTTTGAGGTCTAAAATTATATCTTCACTTTCATTGAGGTGGTTTTGCCAACTTTCGATGGAATTTTTGGTTTCTTGTATATCTTTTTGAATCTGCTTCATGCATTGTTAGTTTTTTATATTGTTCATTCAGAGTTTTCATCTTTTTGCATTGTTTCTCTAATTTTTAAACTATGTCTTCTTTAGATGTGTTCAGCATTTCTTTCATTACATTTATCATTTCTTCTTTTACCTGGGACACTATTTCTGATTTGAGTTCTTTTATAGTTTCCCAGAGTTGTTTCTTTACTTCAGTCGATATCATTTCAGGCATTTCAGGTGTATGGCTTCTATTTTCTTCTGTGCCCATGTCTCATAAGCTTGCTTGGGTTGTGCTGGAAGTTTGAGATTGCATTTTGCTCTTTCATTTTGTTATTTTCCTATATTTCCAGGTTTTGAGTGATGTTTCAAGGCCTCCTCCATGTGCTGGGAATCACCTGGCCTATTTTTGGCTCCCAGGGCAGACAGCAGGCAACAATTAGGCACTTGGAGTTTGCTGGGCATGGGCCATTAGGCCCTCGGGGACTCCCGTGCCACCTTCTGTGATTTCAGATGTGGGGTATGGTCTTACTCCCTGGGAGAGACTTTCCCTGTGTGCTGGGTTTCAACCCGCACATGCTCTGGGCCCGGGATGAATTTAGAACCCCATCAGCTGCTTTTTTTAAACACATTTTTTCCCACATCTCCCTTCCTCCATCACTTGGTCTCCTCTTTTGCAAAAGTTCTGCCTCCATGTAGCCTATTTTTTATTTATCTATTTTTTAGATAAGTAGGAAAGGTATTATTTTTTGTACAGAGTTCTTTTCAGAAAGTCCTTGTCTATGCCTATGTCTTCAAGAGTTTTACATATTTTGTCTTCCAGAAAATTATGTGTTTCTCTTTTAGTGTTTAGATCGTTGATCCATCTTAATTTTAGTTTTGTACACAGTGAAATATATGGGGTCTCACTTCAGCCTTCTGCATGCAATAGCTGGTTTTTCCAGCACCATTTGCTAAACAACCTGTCTTTCTTTCAGTGTATTTTTTGGGCCACTTTTTTCAAAGATGAGATGGATGAAGTTGTCTGAGGTTGTTCCTGCAATCTCTAATCTGATCGTTGATCCACATGTCTGCTTTTGTGCCAGTACCACATTGTTTTATCACTGTGATTTTGTAACTTGAAGTCAGGGATTGTGCTACCTACAGCTTTATTCTTGTTGCCCAGGATTACTTTCGCCATGTGGGACTCTTCTGGTTTCATATGAATCTTAGGATTGCTCTCTCTAGTTTTGTGAGGATTTTTTTTAATTTTAATTGGAATTACATTCAATTTATGTATCCGTTTTGGAAGAATGACCTTTTTCACAATATTGGTTCTGTCCATCCAGAAGAGGGGATATCTTTTCATTTTCTAATGTCCCTTCAATGTTTTCTTTCAGAATACTGTAGTTTCAACTGGGGAGGTTCTTCATTTATTTGGTTAGGTTAATCGCTAAGTATTTAATTTGTCTTGATGCTATTGTAAATGGTATTCCTTCCCTAATTTATCTCTCAATAACTTCGTTACTAGTGTACAGGAACGCCGTAGATTTTTGTCATTGCTTTTGTATGCTGCTATAAGGCTGAATTTGGTTACTACATCTAGTATTCTTTTAGTGGAATTTTTGGGGTCTTTCATGCAGAGGATCATGCCATCTTCAAATAATAACTATTTGGCTTCTCTCCTACTCATATCCCTTTTATTTTTTACTCTTGCCTGATTGCTCTGGTTAACGTTTTGAGTACTATGTTGAACAGAAGTGGTGAGCATTCTTCTTTTGTTCCTGATTTTAGAGAGAAAGTTTTTATCTTTTATATGATGTTGGCAGTAGGTTTGTCATAAATGACTCATATAGAATGGAATAAGGTTCTACTATTTTCTTCACTTTTTATTATGAACGAATGTTGGATTTTGTCATTATTTCTCTATATTTATTGAGATAGTCATATGTTTTTTGTTCTTGTTTCTGTTTATGTGGTGTATTACATTTATTGATTTGTGTATGTTAAACTATCCTCGCATCACTGAGATGAAGCCTACTTAGTCACAGTGTTTGATTTTTGATGATTTGTTGCCTTCTTTATATCCAGTATCTTGCTGAGGATTTTTGTACCTATGTTTGTTAAAGAGACTGGCCTAGTAGTTTTCTTTTTAAACTGGGTCATTTTCTGGCTTTGGAATCAGGGTAATGCAAACTTCCAGGATTGATTTTTTGAAGTAGTTCTTTCCTTTCAATCTTATTAAAGAGTCTGAGGAGTTACTGGAGTTAGAGCCTTCCTGAAGAGCTCATAGAATTCACTGGTGAATATGGGGAGTCCTGAGCTTTTCTCTGATGGCAGTTTTTTAAAATTAATATTGCTTCAATTCTATTACCCATTATTGAAGTATTCAGGGTTTCTGTTTCTTCTTGGTTCGGTTTTGGTAGGTCATGTGTAACTAGAAATCTGTTCAGTTCTTTTGGATTCTCCAATTTATTGGAGTATAGGTTTCTGAAGTTGCTAATAAGCTGGATTTCATCACTGTCTGTTGTGATTTCACATTCTCATTTCTAATTGCATTGATTTAGGTCTTTTCTCCTCCTCCTTCTCCTTCTCTTTCTTCTCCTCCTCTTCCTCTTCCTCTTCTTCCTCCTTTTCCCTCTCTTCCTCTTCTTCCTCCTCCTCCTCTTTCTCTTCTTCCCCGTCTTCCTCTTCCTTTCTTTTTTTAGATTGGCTTAGAGTTTCTCTATTTTGCTTATTTCTTAAAGAACTAGCTCTTCAATATATTGATTCTTTGTGTTTTTTATCTTCCATTTCATTAATTTCTGCCCTGATCCTTGCTATTTCCTTCCTCATACTAGCTTTGGATTTGGATTATTCTTGTGTTTTAGGACCTCACAGCACATCATCAGGCTGTTTATTTGGGCTCACTCTGTTTTTCTGCTGTGATCATTCATAGCTATAAATGCCCTCATGCAATTTCTTTTTTTTATTTAAAAAAAACAGGGTAGAAATAATACAGAATTTTAAAAAATTAAGAAATCACTACTTGATAAATTACATATTGTCTTCTTAGAAATAGTTGTTCATGTTACAAAATTAAGGCATACAAAGTGAACAAACAGTGAGGCTGTAAACAGTTCTGTTCAATGATCCAACAAAAACTTAGTAATACAGCTATCAATCCCACACATTTAACATACATGCAGTTATATCCTTTAGCGCATTTTCTTTTCCTCCTTTTGCTTTTTAAGTAAATTATCTGTTTAGTTATATCATGTTTCAGCTTACTCAGTACCTTATTGATCTGTTTTGTTGTCATTTTTTCCTTTTTAATCACCTTATATAATTCTGTTGTTTTGTTTTTGAGTTTCTCATCATCCATGTCACATGGATCAACTTTGATGGAGTTGGGAGTTTTGGGAGGTATTTTGTTACCTTGTTTTCTCATGTTCTATTGTTTTATTTTATTTAATTTGCATTAACTTGGAGGTAGTAATATACAACAAAACAGGATGGAATAAAGCCAATTGAGACAGTATAGTGAAATTGACACAGAGCATCACACCAGGTCACCAGGACAACAATAATAGGCACCATTGTATATCTCGTTATCTTCAAAATAGTTGTTCTTCTATTAGGTATAGCAAAATCAAAAGAAATACACAACATTATAGAACATATCAAAACAGAATATTGAATAGAGCAACACCGTTAATCAGGACAAAGCAAAACATATCTGCCTTCAGAGATAGTAGAAGGATACTCCCCCCACTTGCTGTACCACATATGGTCACCTCCCAAGAGATACCCAGATTCCTGGGTCCTGATTGTTAGCGCGGGGTGGGGGATATATAGGCAGCAGGCTGATTACTGGTTGGCTCAGCACCCTAAGTTCCAACATGGCGCAGATCTCAGGAAACGCTGTTGCTTCTTGTTTCCCCGCCCTGGGGTGGCTGCAGCTTGCCAGACCACAGTCACTTACCAGGGCTGCAGGCTGGTTACTGGTTGACTCAGCACCCTAAGTTCCAACATGGCGCGGATCTCAGGAAACGCTGTTGCTTCTTGTTTCCCTGCCCTGGGGTGGCCGTGGCTTGCCAGACCAAAGTCACTTACCAGGGCGGCAGGCAGGTTACTGGTTGGCTCAGCGCCCTTCATTCCTCATACAATTTCTTTTACTGTGTCCCATAGATACTAGTATGTGGTACTGGTATTATTGTTTGGTCTTAGAAACTGCCTAATTTGTTTCTTGATTTCTTCTGTGATTGATTGATTATTCAAGAGTGTATTTATCTTCATGAGTGTGCAGAATTTCTGTGGTTTTTTTCTGCCACTGATTTCTAGTTTTATTGCACTCTGATTTGATAATATGCATGGGATAATTTCAAGTTTTCTAAATTTCCTTAGGGCAGCTTTCTGGGCTAGCACATGGCCTATTTTAGTGCCTATTTCCTGTGCTGCTGAGAATAACTTGTTTTGTGGTTGTTTAGTGAAACAATCACATAATATAACAAAATAGCCATCTTTCAATAGCTATCAAATCCATTTGTTTAACTGTATAGTTTAACTCTGATATTTCCTTGTCAAGTTTTAATCTAGTTAATCTGTGTATTTGTGGCTGTGGGATATTGAAGTCCCTTGCTATAATTACATTGGTGTTCATCTCATCATTTATGTTTAGTTTGTTTGTTTTATAGAATTTTTTGCACTGGTTTTGGTATATGGATTTTACAGTGGTTATCTTCCTGTTGAATTTTTTCAGTAACCAACGTATAATGACCTTCTTTGCTTCTTCCGATGGGTTTTGATGTGAAGTCCACTTTGTCTGCAAATAGTCCACTTTCGTTGTTTTCAGGGTCCCACTACATTTACTACTGCTTTTCATACTTTAAATTTTAGTCTATGAATATCTTTTTTGTATTAATTATGTTTCTTGTACACAGAACACCACTGAGTTTTTGTTTGTTTTTTGACCCAACCTGCCATTCTGTGTCTTTTATTGGGGAGATGACACTATTCCCATTGAAAGTTATTACTAATGGTATTGATTCATTCCTGTTACTACATTGTTTTCCTGTTGCTGATTATGTTTTTTCCCCTTCTGCTTAATTGCTCACCCTGCCTAGTATTGTACTTCCACTAGACCTTTTGATATTGCTGGCTTCACTGTGTCTTCCTAGGATAGCGTTGAGATTGTTTTGAAGTGCTCATTTGGTGGTGATGAATTTCTTAAGGCACTCTTTCTTGTAGATACGTCTTATGTCTCCATCAATTTTGAAAGATAATTTTGCAGGTTATATCAGTCTGAATTGGAAGTTGCTCTCTTTTAGAACTTGAAGATCATCATTCCAGGCTCTCCTGCCCTTTTAAGTTAGTATTGAGAATTAAAGGACTTCTGTCTAGAACTTACAAAGAATTAAAAAAAAAAAAGACCCTCGAAATTCAAAGACCCAATCCAAAAATGGGCATCTGAAATGAATACACAGTTATCAGATGAAGAAATATGAATGGCAAATAAATACATGAAACAATGTTCATCATCATTAGTCATGAGAGAAATGCAAATTAAAGCCACACTGAGATTCCATCTCACCCCAGAAAGAATGGCCAAGATAAAAAAAAAACTACCAACAACAAATGCTGGAGAGGCTGTGGGGAAAAAGGAACTCTTCTGCACTGTTGGTAGGAGTGTAAACTGGTGCAACCACTGTGGAGGTCAGTCTGGAGATTCCTCAAAACGCTGCATTTGAAAGTCCCACTTGACCCAGCTATTCCACTTCTAGGCATATTCCCAGAAGATCGGAAAACATCATACCACAGTGATATATGTGCACCCATGTTTATAGCAGCACAATTTGTAATAGGCAGATCTTGGAAACAACCTAAGTGCCCATCAACTGAAGAATGGATAAAACAAGTTGTAGTATTTTTATACAATGGAGTACTACTCAGCTATAAAGAATGATCACATTGAGATATTTATAAATAAATGGACATGACTTGAGACCATATTCATAAGTGAAATAAACCAAACTCACATGTGTAAATACCATATAGTCTCCCTAGTATGAGAGTTGGTAAGAGTATATAAGATTTTATGGTAATCATGATTCCCCATTTCATTGCTTTGAAGCCTTTCAATGTTTTCATTCATCAGTTGGAATGGTTTTATTCTGTTTTGTTTGACTTTATAATGTGTGATGGTATGAACCTGTTTTGAAGAAAACAAAACATTATGGCAGCTATTGCTGATTTAACATTGTCTTCCTTAGAAGTCCTACCATGCTTCTATTCTATTACCATCTGTTCTATCATATTGTATCTTATTGAGATTTTAATATATGTGATAGTATAAACAAATTTTTTAATTGAAAATGTGGCATTATAGTAGCCATTGATCATTCTCTGTTATTTGGTTCAGAATGCCCTGTAATTCTTTCATTCTTTTGAATGGTTTTATATTATTTTGTTATGTTTGATATTACTGTATTTGAAACTATGCTCAGCTATAGCAGAGAAAGAGATATTTTGATAGCTACTGTTAATGTCTGGTTGTCTTAATGTAAAATGCTGTGTTGCTTAAAAAAGAGAGTGAATTCTGCAGTAATTCTAATGGGTTTACCTTTATAAGTGATTTTTTGCTTTTTCTCTAACATCTTTTAATATCCTGTCATAGTGT
>PVJX010038319.1:0-16434 GCA_004027295.1 Dolichotis patagonum
TATGGCTTCTTTTTTCTTCTATGTACATGGCTTCTAAGCTTTCTTGGGGAGGGCTGAAGCTTTGAGCCTGTGTTTTGGTCTTTCCTTTTGTCATTTTTCTATATTTCCTTGCTTTGAGCAGTGTTCCAAAGCTTCCTCTCCATGTGTAACGAATTACCTCTTGCACACTCAGTTCCTGGAGTGGTGGTGGCTCCCCCGCAGGCTCTCGGCTCCCTCGCAGGGTCCTAACTCCCCTCTGTGGGCTTCTGGCTCCCTAAGTTATAAGGCAGATGCTGGGCGTGTCAATCTAGAGCTCGTGGAATCTCAGGCAGACCGGGCCGCCGTCCTTTGTCCCAGGGAGGTCTCTGGGAAGTTCCCTGTGGGTGAAGGGTGGGCCTACCGGTCCCAAACAGTCAGGCCAAGATGCCAGTCTCTGCAAAGTTCCCAATCCAAACAGCGCAGGCCAATCTGCCAGTCTCCGGGAGGTTCCCGGTCCCAAACAATCAGGCCGAGATGCTAATCTCTGGGAGATTCCCTGCGGGTGAAGGGCAGAGAGTAGTATTTAATGGGGGATTTTTTAATGAGGGTGACATCAATAATAGCATGATCTTGTTTAGTCAAAATCAATAAAGACTATAGATATTTTGTATAGCCAAAAGCATAAGAATGAGCATCAGCATTTTCCACTTTGTTCTGAGACACATTAATAGCTGTGCCATGGGAAAAGTATTATTGTGATCAAAAACATGTCAGAAAAGCTGCATTTGATCCCCTTCCCCTGAGACACAAATCAGTGTATTAAATGCTCTGAGATGATTTGCAGTTTTAAAAAGTGCTTAACTTTTTAAGCACTTAGTATTTCCCAAAGCATACCAAACAAAAAACATGTTTTTCTAGCATATTTAATTACATTGTGTAACGGTGTCCAACTTGGGAATATTGGGTCACATAACCCAGGGAATATCTGCAAAGGAGGGAACTAGCATCTTACTACACGAGCTGTCCTTCCAGCTCCCCCAAAGGGTGACTGGGGCCATGCTAACTTAATGAAACATACATGGAAGAACAATGGGGAAAACAAAGTTACCCTTTGCATTTTCTCAAGTCCAGTAGCTTCTGCACCTTCACCATCTTCTTTTTTTAAAATTTGTACCCACCACCATAAGGTACAGGAGGAAAGTATTACTATCTCCATTTTGTAAGTGACAAACAGAAGTCCAAACAAATGTAAGAATATTTATAGAAGAGCCAGAACTAGACCACAACCTTGGACTAGAAAGGCCTTTGATAATCACTGAGTCCTTGCAATTCCACACTAGACTCGTGTCCTGCCAGAAGTGGGTGCAGTCTGACTGCCTGGGCCTGCCTTGCTCAGGCCTCCCTAGCCAAATACACCCAAGGGGCTTCCAGAACATTTCCAACTGCTTACTTCCTTGACACAGGGCTCTGCAAGGATGGCCTTCCTGCTTTCCAGAAACCTTTGTTCCATGGAAAACAAGTGCTATTTTCCAGAATGAAACCTCTGGGGAGGTGAGAGGAAGCTAGAATCCTAAATACTGGATGAGGATCAAAACTGCTTCCTGACCCTCACTTCCTCTTCAGCCATGACGACTCACTGTGTAATTGCAGAGAGGAAGTAGCTGGGATTTTAGAAAGCAGATTTACTAGGAAGAAAAAAGGCCACATAGCCCCACTCTCAGAACCACACAATAGAGACTTGTCTGCCATGTCACTTCAGGGAATCAGAGGAGGAAATTACCACTCTTATTTTAAGGATGGTTCAGCATGAGGACAAAGTCAACTGCAGAAATTAGGCACGGGATGACACTGTAAAAGCAAAACATTTGTCTCAGAAAGTAATTCTTTCTGAAAGATTATATTTATCCACCTCCATGGTTATGTCATATACCCCCCTTTTTTTCTACAAATGATCTTAGAAAAGGACAATTATTTGGAAAATGAAGAGATGAGAGAGAGAATAAGGAATTTTGTAGCTGACATCACTAGTCAGATTGGCCTTGCTAGAAAATGGAGCTTTACTGTGGTCCTGCAATTAGTTCTTCCTCTTTAGTAATTCTTCTTGCCACTAAATATGTTAACTGAGGCATTGGAATCTTAAATGTTTCCTCCACTAGCCAGGTCTGCCTGTTGTAATAGCTGTAAGTTATTGAGAATCATTCTTAAAATCTAGCTACAACATTTAAGAGAGAACATAATATGATTATTTCGGGTGTTTTGTTTTGTTTTGTTACTGCTGTTGTTATTTTGTAGAACTGGGCCTGTGTGAACCCAGGGCCTTCACACTGAGCTACACACCCAGGCCTCTTCTGTGTTTTGAGACAGTCTTGCTAAGTCGTTAAATGGCCCAGGCTGGGCATGAACTTGTCATCCTCCTGCCTCAGCTTCCCAGAGTTCTGGGATTACAAGATTACAGACATGCACCACTTTGCCCAGCTCCAGTTGTTTATTTTTTAACTTGGAATCTTTTTTTCTAGCTTGGTCAGATAGTTGTAAGTAATGAGATACAAGGCAGATTTCACTGAGTAAAGTTCAGAAAAGCATGGAGCGAGTCTTGGGAGGGGCCCAGAAAAGATGCTGTGGGCCCTTTAGGGCCAGGAGGAGAACCCTGGGCGCTGGAGACACAGCAAGAGGGAGACAGATGTGACAGGTCAGGTGAAGGAACACAGCACAGCAGCAGCGGGCCATGGCTCTACACGCAGCAAACTCATACAAACCCTGCTCACAAGAGGCCAGAAGAGGAACAGAAATGTCAATGGAGTTGGCTTCTCATGCAGATCCTGTCATCACTACGTAGCTTTGAGCAGAGTGTGCTGGATTCACCTTCCAGACATCTTTCAGGGGCGAGGTCTGCTCCTCCAAGGCCATTTTCAGCTCTAACATCCCATAAATTTTTTTAAATTTGGGGTATTTTCCTTTTCTTTTTTATCCTCCCAACTTCACTTTTTTACTACACATTAACTTCAATCAATGGCAGTTTAAAGTAAACAGTGCAAGGCTCCTGCCGTGTGCCATTCCTGCTCTCCCCAGGTCATTGCCCCCCCACCCAGTCTCATTTCCAGACAGCTGGAGCAGAGAGGTTAAGATCATGGACTCCAAAATCAAATGACCTGGTTCAAATCCATGCTCTGCTCCTTCCTAGCTGTGAAGTTTGAGTGTAGCTGTCCCCTCCCCCTAGTTTCTGTAAACTAGGACAATGATAGTATCTGTGCCCCGGTGAATTACCACATAGAACACGACAGTGCCTGGAGATAGTGTTCATACGTGTATACACTACCTGTTCTTATTGCATCTGGTCTCTGTTCATAGTAATGGAGCAATAAATATAGCAGACACAAGTGATATCTTCAGCCCCTGCAAATAGCCGGGCCCACCTGCTACTGGATCCATGCTCCCTGTGTGGACATTTCACAGACAGAAGATGCTGATCAGAGCAGAGAACAGATAAGGAGTTACCCATGATTGTGTGCATCACAACCTACAGTCTCTTCTGCCAGAGATTTCTCAAAAGAAGGCTGGACAATCTGTGTAAAAATAAACATTTTAAAGGACAGCATCAAAAAAGAAAGAGCAACAGAGGAAAAAACTGAATTTCCTATTAATGAATTTTTAAAAAAAAAAAACTGTTCCATGCAGAAATTCCCAATCAAGCATTGTCTGGCACTGAATACCCTCTAACAGAAAAATGCTTCTTGTCCTAGAAAGCAAACCAAATTCTTGCTATGCTCATGTCCCCATCTCCCCTCCAGCTGTGTCCTGACTTCTCTAGCCTACACATAAAAAAGGAACTGGTAACAAGTATCCAGCTCCCCTGTAGGGTCTTTATCCAAATGCACCTTATGCAGCCTTTCCAGCTCATGGTCACCCCTGGGTTGATTTGGTGCCCTGTGACCTCAGGTTCCTAGTTGCTCCCGTTGGTGAGGCACCACAGAGGCCTCCTCTGCTCCCACTAAGCACAGCCTGCCTTTCCTCTCAGTCCTTAATATCTGTTCATGTTGTAGAGTGGTTTGAGAGTTGTAGAGTCTACATCAGGTGATGTAGAAACCAGTGACTGCTTGGGTCAGGACCTGACCTATCTTCCATAGGGTTCGGTGTCCCCATCTATATGGTGAGCCATACTACTGGCAGCCTCTTAGGCTTGCAGCAATGTGTGAATTGATGTAAAGAAAATGCCTGGCATCATGTCTGATACATAGATGATTTTTAAAAAGCCTCCCCTTGTTACTTCCCATTGATATTACATGTTTGCAGGTTGCCTGCCTCAATAAACTACAAGCTGCGCAAGACCCAGAACTATGTCTTAGCCATCTGTATGTCTCTGATACTCAGCAGCTCCAGACTCTGGAACAGCAGTATACAATAAGTAGTCAACACATCAGTAGCCAAGGTTACTGTTGTCACAATAATGCTATACAGCCAGCAAGATTTAGTAATGTATTTAGTGCATGTTCAAGCAACTAGGCTGTTTAATTAAGCCAAGCTCTGCTGGATGGTTCTTCTGGTCTCAGCTAAGCTCAGTGGCAAGTCGTGTAGGCTCCACTGCTTGGAGTAGTAGGAGGGAGAACAAGGGACAGACCGTGTGTATCTCATCAGCCAAGTATGGATGTGTTCACCTGAGCCCACACTTGACCAGGCTCTTACAAGCACAGCATAAGACCTCTTGAATGCCAGACTTTAAACTGGAACATTGTCACTTCCACCAGTCTATTGACCACACACAGCAAGACACATGCCAGCTCAGACTCAAGGGTTAGAGACCCCCTCTTTTACAGGGAGGGCATGTTTTAAAAGTCATAGGTTCAGAACAAGATGCGAATAGTCACCAATTTTGTTTTTTAATGAAAGTGGTTAGTTAGGGAAAGAGAAATGAGCCAAAAGGGCCATAAGTAGAAAAGCCCACTTTATTTGCTCAGTCACAGGCAAGGGCACATATATTCTAAGTTGCTCAATATAAGCAATATGAAAATTGACCTCTCAAACCATTAAATAGTTGAGAGTTCTCTAAGGTACAGTAAAAAGAATATGTGCCAATTGGGGGATAAATCAAAGACACTCCTTTCCCAGTGTCTTGGGAAGGCCGATGAGCCTGGATTTATTGAGAACTCTCAGTCTCCTGACAGCAGGATAATTACAGACTCCAGCATCATTAATCAGCAATCCACTGATGACTGAGGGAGTCTATAAACCTCTAGTTCTCTTTCCAAAATTGATTTGACTTAAAAACAATTATTTAAATTTCACATGCTTGAGCATGGGGCTTAGGAGAAAGTAGGAAAAAATATCAAAAAGGGAAGTTCATGTTTGTTTATTAATCACCACTTCCAGAACATCACACACACACACACACACACACACACACACTCCTTCTATCAGACTTTCACCAAGGACCTTCCAGTTGTGATCTCGAGAGCTCAATAACGAGTCAAGGAGCCCATTACTCTAAAGAGGTGTTGCGAATCCACATGCATGAAGTCAATCTTTGATGAATACAGTCCCTGAGATAGGCTAAGTCTCCACCTATGTGGAACTATCCTTTCCATAGTCCTCCAACCTCCTGGGTCAATGTTTCCTCAATATCAAATGACATAATATTGGCACTGAGGAAAGTCCCCATCCCACCTACCACAGGAGATCCAGCAATCCCCAATGTATCTGTGGATTTCCAGGGCAAAGGGCTCAAGTCCTTCTGGTCTGTGCTTGCTTACAGTCTGCTTTCCCACTGCACCTTTGATATTGCACCCCTGATATTGGCATACCCACCTTTTCCCTTTCTTGAGAGGTTCTGCTGTAGCACAAAACCTCTTCTTCTTCATTCCAGCAAAGTTCTTTGGACATGAGCCATATGTAACAGATCTTATAGGTCAAGGGGGAAACTACAGCATAGACAGCAGGAAGCAAATTCATGGTCAGGGATTGGCTGCCTCTGCCCCATGAGGGATTCTTTCTGGTTTGGTCCTCTACATACTCTGTCTTGTGTCAGGTCACTGAGCCTCATAGCCTGCTCAGACCCCCCTTTGGACCTCTGTGTTTCCAAGAACAGTGGAGCCATCTTTGGTTATGTCCTTAAACATCCACTTCAGGCCCAGAGACCTCACTTCTCAGCAGCAGCAGGGAGCCCCTATCATTTTGTTTAAACTGTCATTTAACCTCCAGAAATGAATAGCTTCCCCTAAGAACAAATCTCCCCAAACAACAAAGAACATTGATTGCAGCCAGACTCCACAAGTAACAGGTGTTTTCCCTCATCAGCTCACTCTCCACGATGTGGTTTGAAAGCTCAGCCACATCTCTCTCACCCCTACACACAGTATGGGCTTAAGGGGAGATGACTTCTTTGCCTCTTCCAGCTCTGATGATTGCCACCCGCTTGGTTTGTGGCTGCATTGTTCCAGTCAATGCACCCATGTTCACATGGCCCCTTTCTCTTCCCTCTTACGTGAAACCTCCCCCCTCTCCCTCCTGCAAGGACACTTAGCATGGCATGTAGAGCCTACTGGGATAATCTACCCGTCTCAAGATCCTTAATTTAGTCACACTAGAGAAGTCGTTTTACACTATACTAGGTCACATTCACAAGTTAAAGGGAATGGGATGGGAACTCTTTTGAGGGTCATTATTGAAGGTAAGCATGAGGGGACCAAGAACTGTGGTTTTGGCCATGGGAGAGCAGGCCTAGGGAAAGAATGGGCATCCGGTGCAGGTGAGGACATCTCTCTGTGGCTTCCTGGAGTCAGGGGTGATCCCTGACGCAGGGGAGATGAATCCATTTGCCAGAGAGAGGGTGGTTGGGATGTAGCCAGGATGCCTCAGTCGTTGCCCAGTCTCACAGACACTCCCTGGCTGAACTGGTGAGAATCTAGATGTACCCAGGGACATGCAGGGCAGAAAAGAAAGCAGGAAGTTACTACATTCCCTCTTGTGTGCACTTAGGCCCTAATGAAGAAGTACAAAGATCCAAGTTAAGCTCTAGCACAGGATTGGGCACTCTCCATCCTTAATCTTATCTCATTTCCATTCTGCTCAAGGAGAGATACATCAACCACAACCATAGCTCAGAGAGGTGAAGCAGTTTTCTCACAGTTACATGCACATTTGTCTCCAGAGTCCTAGGAATCCTGCCAAGGTAAAGGGCTCCAACTTGATTTGAACAGACCTGAAATCATATCCTGGCTCTGCACTTACTAGTCATGTGACCTCAGCCACCATCTTGCAGTATCTGTCCCTTCATCCCTACACTTAGAGGTACTGCTACTGCTAATGTCCACTTACAGGGTTAACCATAATGAGAGGCAAAGTGCTGAGCAGCCTTTGGCAGAAAACCCTCAGATAACAAACATTAGCATTCCCAGCCCTGCCCAGTGCAAGGAGCAGGGCCTGCCCTTGCCCCATGGGGAGGGTGCAAGGCTGAGATGTTGGCTGCTTTGCTACCCTATTCTGAATCCTGCTGAGCTGACCTGGTTAGGAGGGGGGGTTTCTCCACGGTGGACTCCCTGGGTTTCTAACAATTGCACTCTTCTAGTGCTTTGCCTCTTCAGCCAGTCTGCTGTTAACCCTCAGCAAAGCAGAGGGCAGAGGGAAGCCCCAAGAGAATTCCCCACCCAACTCCACCACCAATGCTGACCTGTTGTTCTGCCAGCCCAGAGGCACTCAGTGGGCTCTGCCTCACACCCATTGTCAGCTGCAGCAGCAGGGCTGGCAGCCAGACTCGAACAAGCAGGGGATGTCCTATCGCTGCCCCTAGCCTGCCCCTAGCTTCTAGAGGCTTCTGCCTAGACAAGAACTTCTTTCAGTCAAGAGTCAGGGGACAGCCTTGTGATTGTGCATGTTGTTTTAAAGAGCTTTATAGCAAACACAACTGGCCCAACAATCGCCTGAATAATATGGATGCTAGAAGTCACCAAGCTGAGAGTGTCCACAGGGACTCCATTGTGGGCCTGCCTGATCAGTCCCTGGCACCCAAGGCCTGGCAGTGGGTAGACAAGGGAGTGATATACCTTACACTCCCTCACAAATTAGGGAATCTGCCCTTTATTGAGTGCCATTGTGTGCCAGCCTCTGCCCTTCCTATCGTTAAATGAGGAACTGGTGACCTATAAAAATGCCTATACCTCTGCCCCCCAACCATAATGAATTTGACCCAAATGAACCTCTTCTGTTACTACAGAACAACCTGCTCCAACCTGTTATGTACAGCTCCTGACCTGAGTCTCATAACTTTTGCTTCACTCCTGGCCCCCTCAGAAAGGGCAGTGTGATAAGGCCTAGGCCCTCCAAAAGTCCCTTGGCTCCTGATGCTATGTTGCCAAGCACTGTCCTGTGTGGCATAGCCTGGCCCTGATGTAAGCAGTTAGCCCATGCTGGCTAGGAGCTCACTTCCTGCTCATGACAGCAGGCCTGCGCTGTTTACCAAATCATGACACATCTTAAAGTTCATCCTTTAAAATAGGAGTACTGCAGGCATAGCAACATGTCCCATATGGCCTGGGCCTGCTTATCTCTGACATCACTAACAAAACAAAACAGAAAAAAAAAAACACACTCAGACAAGTAGGCAAACTTGTTTTTATCAAAATTTTACTTAGCATCAGCAGAGAATGAAATTGCAAGGGTCCTTCAGGGTAAAACTAAATAAGCTCTTAGTTTTATAACATAGGACCTGGATCAGCAATACCCTCCAAAACACTCCACCAGGAATGGAGTTTTAAATTTAAGTCTCACCCATCACCCAGATTACCACTCCTGCTGCAAGATTACCATCTCCATAACAGAGTACCCGACTGGAGTCTGACCCGGAGGATTTTTCTTGGCCTCCCTCCTGGACCAGTAGAAATGACTCAAGAGCCTAGGCAAGGGAGAGGTGGTCCATGGAAGAGAGTCAGGAGGCAAAATGAAAGTTACAGATAGACCCAGACAGGGCCAAGGATTTAGGTCAGTGGCTTAAGCACCTGCCTGGCAAGCACAAGGTCGTGAGTTTGATCCCTGGTACAAAAAAAAAAAAAAAATAGACCCAGACTGACCAGAATCTCCTCTCAGAGATAAGGCAGAGAGGGGACCCCAGGTCTAATCCCACAGGGAATGGCACCAGATTTAGCCTCAAATCCAGTCTTATAAAATTTCAGAACTGTCTAAATCCTCAACTCCACCAATTTAGGTGTTGTTTGATTTGTTTGTTTCTGTTTTTTCATATTGATGTGTAGTAGAAACTTGTTCTCTCTCTAAAGATTAATCAGTTTCCAAATCAGCATAAGAAAGCCTGTTTCTGTAGGTATTTAATAGTATGAACTAGAACAGCTCCTCCCAAGTTCCCACCCCAGCTTCTCCTACCAAACTAATCAGGTTATTGCTCACAAAGAAGCAGACCTCGTTGAAAAAAATATATATAGCTATATATTGCTTTCAACCTGTTTTTCTCCTTTCTGGTTTGGCCTGTGTAAATGAAGTAGGGAACTGAGGATTTAGCTAATTTTAACACCTGTGTAACTCCATAAAACAATCTGCAGTCCTATAATAAGGGACAGGTTAGCCAATGGTCCTTATCCTGACTCCCAGGTGAACCCATTATTCAGGGCTTCAGTTTCTCCAGTTATAAAAATTAAGACAGAAAATTGAGAACAAAATTCTCTAATGAAGCTAGATTTTCAGAGAGCCCCAATTGCATAAGTACTTTTCAAGGACTATAAGTACTATGTTTATTATTTGTATTCCTTTTCTTAAAGACCCCCACATTACAGACGCCTATGACTATGAAACCTGACTCACCCCCAGACGGTGTCACCCAACTAATTCAGACACTAAAGATCCACAACATTTTGAAGAAGGAAACCAAACTCTATGAAAGAGAGATGAGAAAGTATGCTCCTTTATCTTTGCTTTTACCGACTCTTCTTTTCTTTTTAACCAATACTAAAATGTAGGCAATGTTAGTAGCAACAGCAAGCAAACATCAGATATGCATTAACATGATTCTATTGGAAAAGCTACAGAGCTTTGGGTTACAATGGTGTCTATTATTAATGAAGAGATAAGGAGTTTCCACTGTGAAAAATAAAACTAAGCTCATACAAAATTCAGCTTAGCTAATTTGAATTGAAGGCCACAAAGCAGGAGAAAGCCAGAAAGAAGAGAAAAAAGAGGTAGGAAAGGCTATGAAGCAGAGACAGATTGAGAAACTGGTCAATAGGGCAGGAAAAAACATCTCCTCATGTTGAGGCCCTGTGTACAGTGAAGAAGATGCTGCCCAAGCCCCAGTAGCAACTGAGAGCACAACACAGAACAGGCTCCTTCTTTGCTGAAATATTACGTAGTGTTGGGGGAGAGGATTTAACAGTCCCTGTTAATTCAGCACATGTTTTTGCTATTTGTCACTAGATGCTGGGAACATAATGATGAGCAAAACAGATGTGGCCCCTGAGTTCCAGTCTGGAGGGAAGGCAGCCAAGCACAGAGGCCAATGCCATTCAGTGTAGTGTGTGCTTCGGCAGCAAAGGCAGAGGACATTAGAGGAATGAAACCAGGGGCATCTGATCCAGCTCTGGGGAGTCAGGGAAGATCCGCGGGGCAAGTGAGAATGCGTCAGAAGAATGAAAAGTGCATTTTAAGCAGAACAAAGACAGAAGCATTCAGTGTTTCTAAAACCTGGTATGTATTGTGGTTTGGGGATGCGAGAAGGCATTATCCAACTAGGTGCTGAATCATATGGATTTTGAAAGCCTAGGTAACAAGTGTGGACTCACCCAGATAATGTGAGGCAGTGAGGTGTAAGGCTAGGGACAAGGAAGCCAGTTTGGTGCTTGTATCAGTTGAAGCAAAAGATGACAGTAGCCTAAATAGAAGCTACAACTATGGAAGGAGAGATGATATGGATTAAAAAATACATAACAGTCTCAGGGAACCTGCTTTGATAGTTGGTTAGAAATGAGGTGTGAAGTGCCCAAGGAATCTAGGATGACCTCAGATACATCTGACTTGAACAGGTGGGCAGCCAGATGGTAGAGGCATTTGTGACTCCGGGAGGAACAGGTTCAGTGCTTCTGAACTTAATCAGCCATTAGGTTAAAGGAGACTTCAGAATTTACAGCAGAAGGTCAAGTTAAAAGGCCTGAGAAAAACCGACTGATTAAAGTTCTGGAGGACAAGACAGAGGAGAAAAGGGAAAAAGTCTGAGGAGTCAATTGCAAAGATGTTCTGACATGGCAAAACAGGCTACAAAACCACGTGTACAGTAAGATATACACACATGTGATGCACATGAGGAAAAGACACTGGCACTGCCTCCCTGAATACAAGATCACTGGTGGTTTTTAGTTACTGTTCTTTGTTCTGCCATTGTATTTGGAAAAACTACAGGCTACATAATTAATGTATGGAGTTTTTTTGTAATAAACAAGATTTCTTGGATTATAAATATGGGAAATTATTGAAGGGCTTTGAACTTAAATTGAAGAATTTAATTGGAAAAGAGCTAAAGGAGCTAATACGATTGACTGCCTCCCAGACTTGATCATACATGGAGTCACTTGGAAAGCTTAAAACATACTGGTCCTGAATTTCATCTCAAGAGATTCTGAGTGTATTGGCAGGAAATGTGGCCTGGGCCTCGGGAGAGTTAATACTCCCCAGGTGAGTCTAATGTCAACAGATGGCAAAGCACTAATGTAATTATGAAAAGAGAGATAACCTTTTTGACTAGCATTCTGAGTTAATTAAAAAGGAGTGAGACTCTTGGGGAGGTTTTCAGGGTCAGGCCCCAAGGCCCTGTCAAACGTTAATAATGAGACAGCATCCATAAGGTTGGGCATGGAGTCAGTCACATAGCTCATCCTTAAATGATAGCCTGGTGAAGACAGCTGAACTCATCCCTAAAGGGGAGGGGGACACTAAGATACTGCAAGAAACAGGGGCATTTTTATGGGAAGAAAACCTGAAGCTTCTCCATTATTGAAAACAGGTAGTAAAGTTATTGTATCCAAAGTCATCTAAGGCAGTATTCTGCAAAGAGCAGCACTCGGAGTTCAGAAACTCAGCTGAAGACTTTCACATGCACTGAACATAGCCACAAATTCTTTGCTAATACTAAAATACATCCCAACCTGCATGTTCCATGGCAAAACCAACATTGCAGAGACAATGGGGTGATGTCTCCCTAGAAGTCTGGTTCCTCCACTGACTATCCTTACTTGTCTTCTTGGGTGAGTTACCCTCTTTCCTGACATCCAGCTTCTTGTGTGGAAAAATGAGGAGAATACTACTGTTTCACAGGTTTCTTGGGTTTAAATATAGTAGAAACATCTAGTAAGGTTTCTTAACTGATTTTCAATTGCTATTCCTTGAAATAGTAAGAGTACTGTACAGTAAATCCTTGGTTTATGAGCACAGTTTGTTCAAGGAACATACTTGTAATCCAAAGCTCTTGTATATCAAAGCAAATTTGCCCATAAGAAAGAATGGAAACACAGATGCTTCATTCATATCCCAAAAATATTCATATAAAAATGATTATAATACTGATACAAAATAATAAAATACAAAATATAAAGAAAGAGGAACCAATTGACCTGCACTTACCTTTGAAAACCTTTGTGGCTGATGTGAAGGAGACAGAGTGATCGTTGTGTAGGACAGTTTTCATGATCACAAATAGAATCATTTGTATCAGTGAAATCTTTTTCTTTTCATGCAACTTTAACAAGGAACCAATCCAGTAACACTTGGTTTTGCGTCTTTTTGAGGATTTTGCAGAAATGTGACATTGCATTGTCATTAAGCAGATTCATAGCTCACATTGCTACAACCTTATCGGATGGTGGTTTTCTATAAAATTTTGCAGTTTCTCACATTTTACATATCTCCCTAATCTCATTCAAAGTGAGGGATTCAACCACCTTTTTCTCCTCCTCTGCAGATGAGAATTCCTCCATAACCTCTTGCTGCTGGGAGACAATCACAGTCTCTCCATGTGTGTGATTGTGTACGCACACATGGGCTTACACGCGGGGAAATCTACTGGCCGTTGTGATCATGTGACATTTGGCATTGAGTACTACTCTACTCATATTGAAGATATCACTCAATTATCAAGTTAAAATGTGATAGAAGTGTTTGTCTTCGGAACACTCGCAGAACAAGTTACTTGTGATCTAAGGTTTTACAGTATATATAATTCTTAAAAGCAGCATTGAGCCAGGATATGGCTCAGGGGTAGAGCCCTTGCCTTGTATATGTGAAGCACTTGGTTTACTCCTAGCAGTGAAAACAAACAGAATTCATCTGTTCCATTGTACCAAAAATCTTTACCTCACTTCCACCTTTCACCTGATAGTTTCTCTTAACCTTCCAAATGACAAAGTAAGGCAGCTAGAACAAACTACTCTTATTTTCAGTAGATTAATGGTATAGCATAGATAGGCTTTTTAAAATCATGACACTCAGCCTAGTGCAGTAGCACAGTGCCTGAGAATTCCAGTATTCTGGGAGGCTGAAACACAATGGTTGCAAGTTCAAGCTCAGTCTGGACAATTTAACAAATTAATGAGACATTGTCTCAAAATTTTAAATTTTTAAAGGGTAGGGGATGTAGCTTAGTACGAAGGCCATGAGTCCAAACCCCAGTACCAAAACAAAACAAAAATCCATATAATTTAAAAAGCAGAATCAACAAACTTAAAGCTTTATTACACAAAATATCTTGATACTGTCAAAACATAGACAATAGTTACTGAAATTTTAATTCTAAGGAAAGGCAAAAGGCAGTTATAATACATGTGCAGGGAGAGGGTTGCTTGTATTTCATTAAATCTGAAATGCCTTTTCTTTGATTGTAAGATATACCATCATTTAATATATTATTATAGAAAAGGAATGTTCTTAATTCTTAGCACAATGATTTTCTCTTAAGATTTCTCCTTATTAAAAGAATTCTTAAATTTATTTAAACATCTATTGTTACCATGTATCACTCTTATACATATCTAAAAGAGAAAACACTTGACAAAATTGGATAAGGTGTTTGACAAAATCACATTTTCACTCTTCAGAGTCACTTTTCAGTCATCAGTAACCCATATTTTTCCACACAGTAATGTCCTCTGGGCCAGTCAGTGAATTGCTGATATGCTTTTTAATTATCTCCCATATTTTCTTATCAACAACTGACATTCTTTTTCAAGTTTTCTTGCCTAGTGTGATAGACAATGCTTTTGTGCATGCCTTGGTAATAAAACATCACTCACTTTTATCTACTTGTAGGTACCTTTCCTCCTTAAGTCCTATAAAGTCACATTTCTCAAATTTTTACATTCATACAAATCACTTGGGGATCTTGTTGAGCAGTAAAGAGAAAAAAGGTTGTGGCTGTCATCTAAAAATCCTACTACTCTCACAGGTGAGGCCAGTACTGTTCCTCCCAGAACCAGTTTAGGCAACAAAGCTATAAAGCTACTGAGTCAACTCATTGCTTCTTTGCAAGAAAAAATGGAAGTATAGAAGTGGAATAACTGGGTCAAATGGGACCTCCAAACCCAGCTTTTTGAGGAATCTCCAGACTGACGGCCACAGTGGTTGCACCAGTCTACACTCCCACCAACAGTGCAGAAGAGTTCCTGTTTTCCCACAGCCTCTCCAGCATTTGTTGTTGGTAGTTTTCTTTATCCTGGCCATTCTTTCTGGGAAACATCATACCACAGTGATATATGTGCACCCATGTTTATAGCAGCACAATTTGTAATAGCCAGATCTTGGAAACAACCTAAGTGCCCATCAACTGAGGAATGGATAAAAAAGTTGTGGTATTTTTATACAATGGAGTACTACTCAGCTATAAAGAATGATCACATTGAGATATTTATAAATAAATGGACGCAACTTGAGACCATACTCATAAGCAAAATAAACCAAACTCACATGTGTAAATACCATATAGTCTCCCTAGTATGAGAGTTGGTAAGAGTATATAAGATTATGGTAATCATGATTCCCCATTTCATTGCTTTGAAGCCTTTCAGTGTTTTCATTCATCAGTTGGAATGGTTTTATTCTGTTTTGTTTGACTTTATTATGTGTGATGGTAGGAACAGCTACCTTTGTTTGAAGAAAATAAAACATTATGGCAGCCATTGCTGATTTAATGTCATCTTGCTTAGAAGTCCTACCATGCTTCTATTCTTCTATTATATCAGTTCTATCATGTTGTGTCTTATTGGGACTTTAATATATGTGATAGTATAAACAAATTTTTTATTGAAAATGAGATATTATAGTAGCCATTGATAATTCTCTGTTACTCGGTTCAGAATGCCCTGTAATTCTTTCATTCTTTCAAATGGTTTTATGCTATTTTATTATGTTTGATATTATTGTATTTGAAACTATGCTCAACTATAGCAGAGAAAGAGATATTTTGATAGCTACTGTTAATGTTCAGTTGTCTTATTGTAAAGTGCTGTGTTGCTTATGTTGTTTTGTTCTGATATGCTTTCTTCTGCCCTTTTCTGTTTTATTCTCTTTAAAATAAAAAAAAGAAAAAATAGGAGTGTAAAAAAAAGAAAAAATAGGAGTATGATTATCCCTCCGACAAACATTTGTTTCATCAATATCATATTTATTCCCTGTTTCCATGCTTTCTTATGTGTGCAATAATTTCTCATTTCAATCCCAGATCATAGTATAATCTTTTTGAAATCACTTAAATGTCAAAGAAACTCAAGATGTGTAGCACCAGCACTGCCCAGGATTCCCTGACGAGGCAGCAGAAGTAGGGCTGAGTCAGTACTGCACAGTCTAGGCCTCCCAGTGTCAACCTCAACAATTGCAATCTGCATCCCAAAATCAGAGCCAGTGAGAAGTGGAAAATATGCAGCTTCGGGTCAGGGAAATATGGAAAATCTCTTGCAAACCCCTTTGCTGTTCTAGTCTCTACTCTTCACAGGTTTTTTCTATATAAAAAAATGCTAAAATCAGCATTAGGAAGTCTGAGAACGGTAACAGCTCCAGTGTGACCCTCAGTGTCTTTATTTTTAACCTTTGCCTTCACCTTTGAGCATGGACTATAAGGATGGAAGTTCTTCACTGTGAGCACTGGTGACCTGTTTACAACTAACTTCCCAACAGTCAGGGTCACAAGATCACCCATTCACTGGAAACACCATGCTCTGAGCTCCACCCAACTTACCATAGCCATACCTCTGGAGTCCCATTCCTGAAACTTCCTAAGTCCCCCAGGGAGAGTCTGAGGCCACTCAAGACTGGGATCTGGCCCACCCTGGCATGCACACCAGCCACCATCCAAGATGCTTCCCACTCCTGGTAGCCAGCGTGGGCTGAGAAAAGCAGCAGCTAGCCCAGCACCAGCACACCTAATGGCCACCATCAGATACCCTTAGCCAGCACTGGCCAGGAGAACCAAGCAGTCATGATGGGGAAATTGTAGCCAATGCAGGAAGT
>PVJX010038320.1:0-16409 GCA_004027295.1 Dolichotis patagonum
AGAAGAAGTAGAGCATTTCCTGAAATCTGCACCATCTTGGAAGTTAGGGGGCCAAGCCAGCCAGTAAGCTGCCTGCCGCCCTGGCAAGTGACTCTGGTCTGGCATGCTGTGGCCACGCCTGGGTGCGGAAAGAAGTAGTAGAGCATTTCCTGAAATTCGCACTATCTTGGAACTTAGAGCATCGAGCCAAACAGTAAGCTGCATTTTGCCCTATTAATTGACTATGGTCTGGCAAGCTGCTGCCACGCTAGGTCAGGGAAACAGGAAGCAAGAACATTTCCTGAGATACACGCCATGCTGGGATTTAGGGCGCAGAGCCAAGCAGTAAGCAGCCTGCCACCCTGGGAAGTGACTATCGTCTGGCAAACGCAGCCACCCCATGGTCCAAAAACAAAAAGCAGAGTATTTAAGGAGATCCGCACCATGTTGGAAATTAGGGTGCTGAGACAACCATTAAGCAGCCTGCCACCCTGGGATGTGACTGTGGTCTGGCAAGCCGCGGCCACCCCAGGACACAGAAACAAGAAGCTTAGAATTTCCTGAAATACACACCATGTTGGAAATTAGGTCATCGAGCCATCCAGTAAGCATCCGTGTGCTCTGGTAAATGAATGTTGTCTGGCAAGCGGAGACCACCCTCGGGTGGGAAACAAGAACCATGAGCATTTCCGGAGATCCTGACCATGTTGGAACTTAGGGTGCTGAGCCAACCAGGAAGCAGCCTGCTGCCCTGGGAAGTGACTGTTGTCTGGCAAGTCGTGGCCAACCCAGGGAGGAGAAAAAAGAAGCAAGGTTGTTTCATGAGATCCACGACATGTTGGAACTTAGCGCCCTGAGCCAACCAGTAAGCAGCCTGCACTCTGGTAGTGACTGCGGTCTGCACAGCCGTGGCCACCCCAAGGCATAGAAAGAAGAAGCAGAGCGATTCCTGAAATCCGTGCATAATTGGAACTTAGGTCACCAAGCCAACCATTAAGAAGCCTTCTCCCCTTGTAAGTGACTCTGGTCTGGAAAACCGGGGCCACCACAGTGCGGGGCAACAAGAAGCAAGAGTGTTTCCTGAGATCCACAGCATGTTGGAACTTAGGACACCAAGCTAACCATTAAGCAGGCTTCTGCCCTTGTAAGTGACTCTTGTCTGGCAAGTCAGGGCCACCCCATGGAGGAGAAACAAGAAGTAAGGGTGTTTCCTGAGATCCACGACATGTTGGAACTTAGCGCCCTGAGCCAACCAGTAAGCAGCCTGCTCTCTGGTAGTGACTGCGGTCTGGACAGCTGCAGCCACAACAGGGCAGGGAAACAAAATGCAAGAGCTTTTCCTGAGATCCGCGCCATGTTGGAACTTATTGCACCGAGTCAACCAGTAAGCAGCCTGCCACCTTGGTAAGTGACTGTACTCTGGCAAAACACGTCTAGCCCAGGACGGGGAAGGAAGTAGCAAGGGTGTTTACTGAGATGCATGACATTTTGTTACTTAGGGCACTGAGCCAACCAGAAATCAGCCTGCTGCCCTGGGAAGTGACTGTGGTCTTGCAAGCTGTGACCACCCCAGGGCGTGGAAAGAAGTAGTAGAGCATTTCCTGAAATCTCCAACATCTTGGAAGTTAGGGTGCCAAGCCAACCTGTAAGCAGCCTGCTGCCCTGGTAATTGACTGTGGTTGGTCAAGCCGTGTCCACCCCAGGGCGTGGAAACAAGAATAGAGCATTTCCTGAAATCTGCACCATCTTGAAAGTTAGGGCACCTAGCCAACCAGTAAGCAGCCTACCGCCCTGGGAAGTGACTGTCCTCTGGAATGCCGCAGCAAGCCCAACGTGGAAAAAGAAGTAGCAAGAGCATTCCCTGAGATCTGCGCCATGTGGAACTTAGGGCACCTAGCCAACCGGTAAGCAGCCTGCCGCCCTAGGTCGTGAGTGTTTTCTGGCAAGCCACAGCCAATCCAGGGTGTGGAAACCGGAAGCAGAGCAGCTCCTGAGTTCCGTGCCTTGTTGGAACTTTGGGCGCTGAGCCAAGCAGTAAGCACCTTGCCTCCATGGGAAGTGACTGTGGTCTGGCAAGCCACGACCACAGCAGAGAGGGGAAAGAAGTAGCTAGAGCGTTTCCTGAGATGTGCACCATGTTGGAAATTATGGCACCTAGCCAACCAATAAGCAGGCTGCTGCCCTGGGAAGTGACTGTGTTTTGGCAAGCTGCAGCTACTCGAGTGTGTGGAAACAAGAAGCAGAGCATTTCCTGAGATCCAATACATGTTGGAACTTAGGTCACTGAGCCAACCACTAAACAGCCTGCTGCCCTAGTAACTGTCTGTGATCTGGAAAGCCGAGGACAACACTGGGTGTGCAAAAAAGAAGCAGATCATTTCGTGAAATCCACACCATGTTCGAACTTAGGGCAACAATCCAACCAGGAAGCAGCCTTCCTCCCTGTTAAGTGATTGTGGTCTGGCAAGCCGTGGCCACCCCAGGGCGTGGAAAGAAGAATAGAGCATTTCCTGAAATCCGCACCATCTTGGAACTTAGGGCACCGAGCCAACCAGTAAGCAGCCTGCTGCCCTGGGTAGTGACTTTGGTTGGTCAAGCCGTGGCCACTCCAGAGTTTGGAAACAAGAAGCAATGCAATTCCTGGTATGCACCCCATGTTGGAACTTAGGTCGCCAAGCCAACCATTAAGCATCCATCCTCCCTTGTGACTGTGGACTGGACAGCCGTGGCCACACCAGGGCGGGAAACAACAAGCAAGAGCATTTCCTTAGATCCGCGCCATGTTGGAACGTAGGGCACCAAGCCAACCAGTAAACAGCATGCCGCCCTCGGAAGTGACTGTGGTGTGGCAAGCCTGGTCCAACCCAGGGGGGGAAAGGAAGTAGCACGGGCGTTTCCTGAGATATGCGCCATGTTGAATCTTAGGGCACCAAGGCAACCAGTAAGCAGGCTGCCGCACTGGGAAGTGACTGTGGTTTGGCAAGCCGTGACTAACCCAGGGTGCAGAAACAAGAAGCAGAATACTTGCTCAAATCCATGCCATGTTGTTACTTAGGGCACCAAGCCAACCATTAAGTAGCCTTCCGCCCTGTAAGCCACTGTGCTCTCGCAAGCCGCGGCGACCCCTTGCCCGGGAAACAAAAAGCAAGAGCATTTCATGAGATCCGCGCCATGTTGGAACTTAGGGCGTCTAGCTAACCAGTAAGAAGCCGGCCGCCCTGAAAAGTGACTGTGGTCTGGCAAGCTGCAGCCACCCAAGGGCGGAGCAACAAGAAGGGAGTGCATTTCGTGAGATCCGCGCCATTTTGGAACTTAGGGTGCCGAGCTAACCAGTAAGCAGCTTGCCGCCTTGGGAAGTGACTGCGGTCTGGAAAGTCACGTCCACACCAGGGCGCAGAAAGAAGAAGCAGAGCGTTTCCTGAGATCCTTGCCATGGTGCAACTTGGGGCACTGAGCCAATCAGTAAGTAGCCTGCCGCCCTGGGAATTGACTGTGGTCTGGCAAACTGCGGCCACGCCAGCATGCAGAAAGAAGAAGTAGAGCATTTACTCAAATGCACACCATCTTCGAACTTAGCTCGCAGAGCCAACCAGTAAGCAGCATTTCGACCTATTAAGTGACTGTGGTCTGTCAAGCCATGGACACCCCAGGTCGTGGAAACAAGAAGCAAGAACATTTCCTGAGATGCGCAACATGTTGGAACATAGGGTGCCAAGCCAACCAGTGAGAAGCCTCCCACCCTGGGATGTGACTGTGGTCTGGAAAGCCGCAGCCACCCCAGGGTCCAAAAACAAAGTAGAGTATTTCTGGAGATCTGCAACATGTTGGAACTTAGGGTGCTGAGCCAAGCAGCAAGCAGCCTGCTGCCCTGGGAAGTGACTGTGTTCTGGCAAGCCGTGGCCACACCTTGACGCAGAAAAAAGAAGCAGAGCATTTTCTGAAATCAGCACCATCTTGGAACATAGGGCGTCAAGCCAACCAGTAAGCAGCATTTCGAACTATTATGTGACTGTGGTCTGGAAAGCTGTGGCTACACCTTGATGGGGAAACAAGGAGCAAGAACATTTCCTGAGATCTGCGCCATGTTGGGACGTAGGACACTGAGCCAACCAGTAAGCAGCCTGCCGCCCTGGCAAGTGACTCTGGTCTGGCATGCTGTGGCCACGCCTGTGCTTGGAAAGAATTAGTAGAGCATTTCCTGAAATCCACACTATCTTGGAACTTAGGGCATCGAGCCAACCAGTAAGCCGCATTTCGACCTATTAATTGACTATGGTCTGGCAAGCTGCTGCCACGCTAGGGCAGGGAAACAAGAAGCAAGAACATTTCCTGAGATACGCGCCATGCTGGGATTTAGGGCGAAGAGCCAAGCAGTAATCAGCCTGCCACCCTGGGAAGTGACTGTGGTCTGACAAACGCAGCAACCCCATGGTCCAAAAACAAAAAGCAGAGTATTTAAGGAGATCCGCACCATGTTGGAAATTAGGGTGCTGAGCCAACCAATAAGCAGCCTGCCACCATGGCACGTGACTGTGGTCTGGCAAGCCGCGGCCACCCCAGGACACAGAAAGAAGGAGCAGAGCATTTCCTGTAATCCACATCATTTTGGAACTTAGGTGCTGAGCCAACAAGTAAGCAGCTGTCCGCCCTGGTAAATGAATGTCGTCTGGCAAGGTGAGACTTCCCCAGGGAGGGAAACAAGAAGCAAGAGCATTTCCTAAGATCTGGGCCATGTTGGAACATAGAGAACCGAGTCAAGCAGTAAGCATCCTGCCGCCCTGTGAATTGACTGTCATCTGGCAAGCCGCGGCCAACCCAGGGCGTGGAAACCAGAAGCAGATCAATTCCTGAGTTCCGCACAATGTTGCAACTTAGGGCGCTGAGCCAATGAGTAATCAGCCTGCCTCCCTGGGAAGTGACTGTGCTCTGGCAAGCTGCTGTGCTCTGGCAAGCCCAAGAAACAGGTAGGAAGATCATTTCATGAGATGCACGCCATGTTGGAAATTAGGGCGCTGAGCTAACCAGTAAGCAACCTGCCCCCCATTTGAAGTGACTGTTGTCTGGCAAACTGCGTCCACCCCAGGGCGCATAAACAAGAAGCAGAGCGTTTCCTGAGATCCTCGCCATGTTGAGTGTTAGGGCGCCGAGCCAACCAGCAAGCAGCCTGCCGCACTGGGAAGTGACTGTGGTCTGGCAAGCTGCGGCCACCCCAGGATGCAGAAACAAGTACCAGAGCATTTCGTGAGATCTGCACCATCTTGGAACTTAGGGTGCCAAGCAAACCAGTAAGCATCCTGCTGCCCTAGTTAGTGACTGTTGTTGGCCAATCCGTGGCCACCCCAGGGCATGGAAACAAGAAGCAATGCAATTCCTGCAATTCACGCCATGTTGGAACATAGGGTACTGAGCCAACCAGTAAGCAGTCTGCCGCCTTGGGAAGTGACTGTGGTCTGGCAAGCCACGGCCACCCCAGGGTGGGGAACGAAGTAGCAAGAGGGTTTCCTGATATGTGAGACATGTTGTAACTTAGGGCACCGAGCCAACCAGGAAGCAGCCTGCCGCCCTGGGAAGTGAATGTGTTCTGGCAAGCCGCGGCCACCCCAGTGCATGGAAAGAAGAAGCAGAGCTTTTTCGGAGATCCACACCATGTTGGAACTTAGGGCGATGAGCCAACCAGTAAGCAGCCTGCCTCCCTGGGACGTGATTGTGGTCTGGCAAAATGCGACCACCCCATGGTGTGGAAAGAAGAAGCAGAGCATTTCCTGAAATCCATGCCATGTTTCAACTTAGGGCTCCGAACCATCCAGTAAGCAGCAGGCTGTCCTGGTTAGTGACTGTGGTCCATCAAGCCATGGCCACCCCAGGGCATAGAAAGAAGAAGCAAAGCGATTTCTGAAATCTGCGCAATATTGGAACTTAGGTCACCAAGCCAACCAATAAGAAGCCTTCTGCCCTTGTAAGTGACTCTGGTCTGGAAAGCTGGGGCCACCACAGAGCGGGGAAACAAGAAGCAAGAGTGTTTCCTGAGATCCGCGCCATGTTGGAACTTAGAACACCAAGGTAACCATTAAGCAACCTTCCGCCCTTGTAAGTGACTCTTGTCTGGCAAGTCAGGGCCACCCCAGTGCGAGGAACAAAGTAGGAAGAGGGTTTCCTGAGATGCATGACATTTTGGAACATAGAGTGTCGAGGCAACCAGTGAGTAGCCTCCCTCCTTGGGATATTACTGTGGTCTGGAAAGCCACGGCCACCCCAGGGTCCAAAAACAAAGTAGAGTATTTCTGGAGATCCGTGCCATGTTGGAACTTAGGGTGCTGAGCCAAGCAGCAAGCAGCCTGCTGCCCTGGGAAGTGACTGTGGTCTGGCAAGCCGCAACCACACCTTGACGCAGAAACAAGAAGCAGAGCATTTCCTGAAATCTGCACCATCTTGGAACATAGGGCGCCGAGCCAACCAGTAAGCAGCATTTCGACCTATTAAGGGACTGTGTTCTGGCAAGCTGTGGCCACCCCTGGGTGGGGAAACAAGTAGCAAGAACATTTCCTGAGATCGGCACCATGTTGGGAGTTAGGACGCTGAGCCAACCAGTAAGCAGCCAGCCGCCCTGGCATGTGCCTCTGGTCTGGCAAGCCATGGCTACGCCTGGGCGCAGAAAGAAGAAGTAGAGCATTTCCTGAAATTGGCACTATCTTGTAACTTAGGGTGTCGACCAAACCAGTAAGCCACATTTTGCCCTATTAATTGACTGTGGTCTGTCAAGCTGCGGCCAACCCAGGTTGGGGAAACAAGAAGCAAGAACATTTCCTGTGACCAACCCCCATTTTGGGACATAGGGCACCGAGCCAAGCAGTAAGCAGCCTGCCGCCCTGGGAAGTGACTGTGGTCTGGCAAGCCGAGGCCACCTCAGTGCAGGGAAACAAGAAGCAAATGCATTTCGTGAGATCAGTGCCATGTTGGAACTTAGGGTGCTGAGCCAAGCAGCAAGCAGCCTGCTGCCCTGGGAAGTGACTGTGGTCTGGCAAGCCGCGGCCACACCTTGACACAGAAACAAGAAGCAGAGCATTTCCTGAAATCCACACCATCTTGGAACATAGGGCGCCAAGCCAACCAGTAAGCAGCATTTCGACCTATTAAGGGACTGTGTTCTGGCAAGCTGTGGCCACCCCTTGGTGGGGAAACAAGGAGCAAGAACATTTCCTGAGATCGGCACCATGTTGGGAGGTAGGACGCTGAGCCAACCAGTAAGCAGCCTGCCGCCCTTGTAAGTGACTCAGGTCTGGCAAGCCGCGGCCACGCCTGGGCGCAGAAAGAAGAAGTAGAGCATTTCCTGAAATCGGCACTATCTTGTAACTTAGGGTGTCGACCCAACCAGTAAGCCACATTTCGCCCTATTAATTGACTGTGGTCTAGCACGGTGCGGCCAACCCAGGGTGGGGAAACAAGAAGCAAGAACATTTCCTGAGACCAACCCCCATTTTGGGACATTGGGCACCGAGCAAGCAGTAAGCAGCCTGCCGCCCTGGCAAGTGACTGTGGTCTGGCAAGCGGCGGCCAACCCAGGGCATGGAAAAGAGAAGCAGATCATTTCCTGAGTTCCTCGCAATGTTGGAACTTAGGGTGCTAAGCCAACCAGTAAGCACTCTGCCTCCCTGGGAAGTGACTTTGGAATTGCAAGCCTTGGCCACACCAGAATGCAGAAACTAGAAGCAGAGCATTTCCTGAAATCTGCACCATCTTGGAACTTAGGGTGCCGAGCCCACCAATAAGCAGCCATCCGCCCTGTTAAATGAATGTGGTCTGGCAAGCCGAGCCCACCCCAGAGCAGGAAACAAGAAGCAAGAGCATTTCCTGAGATCCGTGCCGTGTTGTACCTTAGGGTGCAGAGCCAACGAGTAAGCAGCCTGCTGCCATGGGAAGTGACTGTGGTCTGGCATGACATGGCCACCCCAGGGCTGGGAACGACGTAGCAGGAGTGTTTCCTGAGATGCGTGAAATATTGTTACTAGGTCGCTGAGCCAAACAGTAAGCAGCCTGCCGTGCTGCGAAGTGACTGCGGTCTGGCAAGCTGCGGCCACGCCAGGGCGCAGAAAGAAGATGTGGAGCATTTCCTGATATCCACACAGTCTTGGAACTTAGGGCGCCGAGCCAACCAGTAAGCAGCATTTCGACCTATTAAGTAACTGTGGTCTGGTAAGCCGAGGACACCCCATGGCGGGGAAATAAGAAGCAAGAAGATTTCCTGAGATTCGTGGCATGTTGGGACTTAGGGGGCCGAGCCAACCAGTAAGCAGCCTGAGACCCTGCGAATTCACTGTGGTGTGGCAAACCGCGGCCACCACAGGGTCCGAAAAAAAAAAGCAGAGTATTTCCTAAGATATGCAACATGTTGGAACTTAGGGTGCTGAGCCAACCAGTAAGCAGCCTGCTGCCCTGGGAAGTGACTCTGGTCTGGCAAACCGCAGGCACCCCAGGACGCAGAAACAAGGAGCAGAGCATTTCCTTAAATCCGCACCATGTTGGAACTTAGGCACCAGGCCAACAAGTAAGCAGCCATCCGCCCTGGTAAATGAATGTGGTCTGGCAAGGTGAGACCACCCCGGGGAGTGAAACAAGAAGCAAGAGCATTTCCTGAGATCCGGGCCATGTTGGAACAATGGGAACCGAGTCAAGGAGTAAGCAGCCTGCCGCCCTGGGAAGTGACGGTCATCTGGCAACCTGCAGACAACCCAGGGCGCAGAAAACAGAAGCAGATCAATTCCTGAGTTCCGCAAAATGTTGGAACTTAGGGAACTGAGCCAACCAGTAATCAGCCTGCCTCCCTGGGAAGTGACTATTGTCTCCCAAGCTGTGGCCACCCCAGGCCCCAGAAACAGGTAGGAAGATCATTTCTTGAGATGCACGCCATGTTGGAAATTTGGGCGCTGAGCTAACCCGTAAGCAACCTGCTGCCCTGGGAAGTGACTGTCGTCTGGCAAACCGCGTCCACCCCAGGGTGCATAAACAAGAAGCAGAGCATTTCCTGAGATCCTAGCCATGTTGAATGTTAGGGCTCAGAGCCAAACAGCAAGCAGCCTGCAGCCCTGGGAAGTGACTGTGGTCTGGCAAGCTGTGAGCACCCCAGGATGCAGAAACAAGAACCAGAGCATTTCCTGAGATCCACACCATCTTGGAACTTAGGGCACCAAGCAAACCAGTAAGCATTCTGCTGCCCTAGTTAGTGACTGTTGTTGGCCAAGCCGTGGCCACCCCAGGGCATGGAAACAAGAAGCAATGCAATTCCTGCAATTCACGCTTTGTTGGAACATAGGGTACTGAGCCAACCAGTAAGCAGTCTGCTGCCTTGGGAAGTGACTGTGGTCTGGCAAGACATGGCCACCCCAGGGTGGTGAACGAAGTAGCAAGAGGGTTTCCTGATATGTGTGACATGTTGGAACTTGGGCGAACAGACAAACAGTAAGCAGCTTGCCACCGTGGGAAGTTACTCAGGCCTGGAAAGCCACGGCCACGCCAGGGTGCTGAAAAAGCAACAGAGCATTTCCTCAAATCCGCACCATCTTGGAACTTAGGACGTCGAGCCAACCAGTAAGCAGCCGTCCGCCCTGTTAATTGAATGTGGTCTGGCAAGCTGAGCCCACCCTGGAGCAGGAAACAAGAAGCCAGAGCATTTCCTCAAATCCACACCATCTTGGAACTTAAGACGCCGAGCCAACCAGTAAGCAGTCTGCCGCCCTGGAAATTGACTGTGGTCTGGCATGCCATGGCCACCCCAGGGCGGGGAACGAAGTAGCAAGAGGGTTTCCTGAGATACGTGAATTGTTGTTACTAGGGCTCCGAGCCAAACAGTAAGCAGCCTGCCACCCTGGGAAGTGACTGTGGTTTGGCAAGCTGCGGCCATGCCAGGGGCCAGAAAGAAGAAGTGGAACATTTCCTAAAATCTGCACCATCTTGGAACATAGGGCGCCGAGCCAACCAGTAAGCAGCATTTCAACCTATTAAGGGATTGTGTTCTGGCAAGCTGTGACCAGCCCTTGGCGGGGAAACAAGGAGCAAGAACATTTCCTTAGATCCGTGCCATGTTGGGATGTAGGGCACTGAGCCAACCAGTAATTAGCCTGCCTCCCTGGGAAGTGACAGTGGTCTGGCAAGCCGCGGCCACCCCAGGCCCCAGAAACAGGTAGGAAAATCATTTCGTGAGATGCACACCATGTTGGAAATTTGGGCGCTGAGCTAACCAGTAGGCAACCTGCCACCCTGGGAAGTGACTGTGGTCTGGCAAACCCTGTCGACCGCAGGGTGCAGAAACAAGAAGCAGAGCGTTTCCTGAGATCTTCGCCATGTTGAAAGTTAGGGCGCCGAGCCAACCAGCAAGCAGCCTGCCGCCCTGGGAAGTGACTGTGTTCTGGCATACCGCGGCCACCCCATGGTCGGAAAACAAATAGCAGAGTATTTCCTGAGATCTGCACCATGTTGGAACGTAGGGTGCTGATCCAACATGTAAGAAGCCTGCCACCCTGGGAAGTGACTCCGGTCTGCCAAGCCATGCCCACCCCAGGATGCAGAAACAAGGAGCAGAGCATTTCCTGTAATCTGCACCATTTTGGACCTTAGGTGCCTAGCCAACAAGTAAGCAGCCGTCCGCCCTGGTAAATGAGTGTTGTCTGGCAAGGTGAGACCACCCCGGGGCGGGAAACAAGAAGCAAGAACATTTCCTGAGTTGTGGGCCATGTTGGAATAAAGGGTACCAAGCCAAGCAGTAAGCAGCCTGCCGGCCTGGGAAGTGACTGTCATCTGGGAAGCCGCGGCCAACCCATGGCGCGAAAACCAGAAGCAGATCATTTCCTGAGTTCCTCGCATTGTTGGAACTTAGGGTGCTTAGCCAACCAGTAAGCAGCCTGCTAACCTGTGAAGTGATAGTTGTCAGGCAAACCACGGCAACCCCAGGGCGGGGACCAAAGCAGCAAGAGTGTTTCCTGAGCTGTGCGACTTGTTTGGAACTAGGGCGCAGAAACAAACAGTAAGCAGCTTACTGCCCTGGGAAGTGACTGTGGTCTGGCAAGCTGCGGCCATCCCAGGATACAGAAACAAGAAGCAGAGCATTTAATGAAATCCACACCATTTTGGAACATAGGGTGCCGAGCCAACCAGTAAGCAGCATTTCGACCTATTAAGTGACTGTGGTCTCACAATCTGTGGCCACCCCATGGCGGGGAAATAGGAAGCAAGAACATTTCCTGAGATTCGTGCCATGTTGGGACTTAGGGGGCCGAGCCAACCAGTAAGCAGCCTGCCGCCATGGGAACTGACTGTGGTCTGGCAAACCGCGGCCACCCCAGGGTCCAAAAACAAAAAGCAGAGTATTTGCTGAGATCCACACCATGTTGGAACTTAGGGTGCTGAGCCAACCAGTAAGCAGCCTGCCGCCCTGGGAAGTGACTCTGGTGTGGCAAACCGCAGGCACCCCAGGATGCAGAAACAAGGAGCAGAGCATTTCCTTAAATCTGCACCATGTTGGATCTTAAGCACCAAGCCAACAAGTAAGCAGCCGTCCGCCCTGGTAAATGAATGTGGTCTGGCAAGGTGAGACCACCCTGGGGCGGGAAACAAGAAGCAAGAGCATTTCCTGAGATCTGGGGCATGTTGGAACATAGGGAACCGAGTCAAGCAGTAAGCAGCCTGCCACACTGGGAATTGACTGTGTTCTGGCAAGCCACAGCCACCCCAGGATAAAGAAACAAGAACAGGGCATTTCCTGAGATCTGCACCATCTTGGAACTTAGGGGGCCAAGCCAAAGAGTAAGCATTCTGCTGCCCTGGTTAGTGACTGTGTTTGGTCAAGCCGTGGCCACCCCATGGTGAGGAAACAAGAAGCAATGCAATTCCTGCAATCCGTGCCATGTTGGAACTTGGGTCACCAAGCCAAGCATTAAGCAGCCTTCCGCCCTGTAATTGACTGTGGTCTGGCAAACCACGGCCACCCCAGGGCAGGGAAACAAGAACCAAGTGCATTTCGTGAGACCCACGTCATGTTGGAACATAGGGAGGCGAGCTAACCAGTAAACAACCTGCCACCCTCTGAAGTGACTGTGGTCTGGCAAGGCGCGTCCACACCAGGGAAAGAAACAAGGAGCAGAGCGTTTCCTGAGATCCTCCCCATGTTGCAAATTGGGGCACGGAGACAACCAGTAAGCAGCCTGCCGCCTTGCGAAGTGACTGTGGTCTGGCAAGCCACGGCCAACCCAGGGTGGGGAACGAAGTAGCAAGAGGGTTTCCTGAGATCCGGGCCATGTTTGAACATAGGGCACTGAGCCAACAAGTCAGCAGCCTGCCACCCTGGGAAGTGACTGTGGTCTGATAAGCCTCAGCAAACCCAGGGGGTGGAAAAGAGAAGCAGAATATTTCCTGAGTTCCTCACCATGTTGGAAATTAGGGTGCCTAGCCAAACAGTAAGCAGCCTGCCGCCCTGGGAAGCGACTGTGTTCTGGCAAGCCGCAGCCACAACTTGATGCAGAAAAAAGAAGCAGAGCATTTTCTGAAATCAGCACCATCTTGGAACATAGGGCGTCAAGCCAACCAGTAAGCAGCATTTCGACCTATTTAGTGACTGTGGTCTGGCAAGCTGTGGCCACCCCTTGGCGGGGAAACAAGGAGCAAGAACATTTCCTGAGATCCGCGCCATGTTGGGACGTAGGACGCTGAGCCAACCAATAAGCAGCCTGCTGCCGTGCCAAGTGACTCTGGTCTGGCACTCCGCGGCCACGCCTGGGCACGGAAAGAAGAAGTAGCGCATTTCCTGAAATCGGCACTATCTTGGAACTTAGGGCATCGAGCCAACCAGTAAGCTGCATTTTGCCCTATTAATTGACTGTGGTCTGACAAGCTGCTGCCACCCTAGGGCGGGGAAAAAAGAAGCAAGAACATTTCCTGAGATATGCGCCATGCTGGGATTTAGGGTGCAGAGCCAAGCAGTAAGCAAGCTGCCACCCTTGGAAGTGACTGTGGTCTGGCAAACCACGGCCACCACAGGGTCTGAAAACAAAAATCAGAGTATTTCCTGAGATCCGCACAATGTTGGAACTTAGCGCGCCGAGCCAACCAGTAAGCAGCCGTCCACCCTGTTAAATGAATGTGGTCTGGCAAGCCGAGCCCACCCTGGAGCAGGAAACAAGAAGCAAGAGCATTTCCTGAGATCCGGGCCATGTTGTAACTTAGGGCGCCGAACCAACCAGTAAGCATCCTGCGGCCATGGAAAGTGACTGTGGTCTGGCATGCCATGGCCACACCAGGGCGGGGAACGAAGTAGCAAGAGGGTTTCCTGAGATGCGTGAAATGTTGTTACTAGGGCGCCGAGCCAACCAGGAAGCAGCCTGCTGCCCTGGGAAGTGACTGTGGTCTGGCAAGGTGCGGTCCCGCCTGGGCGCAGAAAGAAGAAGTAGAGCATTTCCTGAAATCTGCACTATCTTGGAACTTAGGTTGTCGAGCCAACCAGTAAGCCACATTTAGCCCTATTAATTGACAGTGGTCTGGCAAGCTGCGGCCACCCCAGGGCGGGGAAACAAGAAGCAAGAACATTTCCTGAGATGAACCCCATTTTGGGACATAGGGCAACGAGCCAAGCAGTAAGCAGCCTACCACCATGGGAAGTGACTGTGGTCTGGCAAGCAGCGGCCACCCCAGAACGCAGAAACAAGAGGCAGAGCATTTCCTGAGATCTGCAACATCATGGAATTTAGGGCACCGAGCCAACCAGTAAGCAGCATTTCGACCTATTAAGGAACTGTTGTGTGGCAAGCTGCGGCCACCCCTGGGTGGGGAAACAATAAGCAATAACATTTCCTGAGATCAACCCCATTTTGGGACGTAGGGCACTGAGCCAACCAGTAATTAGCCTGCCTCCCTGGGAAGTGATTGTGGTCTGGCAAGCCGCGGCCACCCCAGGCCCCGGAAACAGGTAGGAAGATAATTTCGTGAGATGCACGCCATGGTGGAAATTTGGGTGCTGAGCTAACCAGTAAGCAATCTGCCGCCCTGGGAAGTGACTGTGGTCTGGCAAACCCCGTCCACCCCAGGGCACAGAAACAAGAAGCAGAGCATTTCCTGAGATCTTCGCCATGTTGAAAGTTAGGGCGCTGAGCCAACCAGCAAGCAGCCTGCCACCCTGGGATGTGACTGTGGTCTGACAAGCCATGGCCACCCCAGAGTGTGGAACGAAGTAGCGAAAGGGTTTCCTGATATGTGCGACATGTTGGAACTAGGGCGAAGAGACAAACAGTAAGCAGCCTGCACCGTGGGAAGTTACTCTGGCATGGAAAGCTGCGGATATGCCAGGGTGCTGAAAAAGAAGCAGAGCATTTCCTCAAATCTGCACTGTCTTGGAACTTAGGGTGTCGAGCCAACCAGTAAGCCGCATTTCGCTCTATTAATTGACAGTGGTCTGGCAAGCTGTGGCCACCCCAGGGCGGGGAAACAAGAAGCAAGAACATTTCCTGAGATGAACCCCATTTTGGGTCATAGGGCAATGAACCAAGCAGCAAGCAGCCTGCCGCCCTGGGAAGTGACTGTGGTCTCGCAAACGGCCACCCCAGGGTCCGAAAACAAATAGCAGAGTATTTCCTGTGATCTGCACCATGTTGGAACGTAGGGTGCTGATCTAACATGTAAGAAGCCTGCCGCCCTGGGAAGTGACTCTGGTCTGCCAAGCCGCACCCACCCCAGGACACAGAAACAAGGAGCAGAGAATTTCCTGTAATCTGCACCATTTTGGACCATAGGTGCCGAGCCAACAAGTAAGCAGCTGTCCGCCCTGGTAAATGAATGTTGTCTGGCAAGGTGAGACCACCCCGGGGTGGGAAACAAGAAGAAAGAACATTTCCTGAGTTGTGGGCCATGTTGGAATAAAGGGTACCAAGCCAAGCAGTAAGCAGCCTGCCGGCCTGGGAAGTGACTGTCATCTGGGAAGCCGAGGCCAACCCATGGCACGAAAACCAGAAGCAGATCATTTCCTGAGTTCCTCACATTGTTGGAACTTAGGGTGCTTAGCCAACCAGTAAGCAGCCTGCCACCCTGTGAAGTGATAGTTGTCAGGCAAACCACGGCAACCCCAGGCTGGGGACCGAAGCAGCAAGAGTGTTTCCTGAGATGTGCGACATGTTGGAACTTGGGCGCAGAGACAAACGCTAAGCAGCTAGCTGCCCTGGGAAGTGACTGTGGTCTGGCAAGGACGTGAAAGAGAGGGGAAAGAAGTAGTAAGAGCATATCCTTAGACTGCGCCATGTTGGAAATTAGGGCACCTAGGCAACCAGTAAGCAGGCTGCCGCCCAGGGAAGTGACTGTGGTTTGGCAAGCCCTGGCTACTCAAGGTTATGGAAACAAGAAGCAGAGCCTTTCCTGAGATCCTCACCATGTTGGAACTTAGGTCACTGAGCCAACCACTATGCAGCCTTCCGCCCTTGCAACTGACTGTGGTCTGGAAAGCCGAGAACAACCCAGGTTGCATAAACAAGAAGCAGATCGTTTCCTGAAATCCGCGCCATGTCTGTACTTATGGCAAGAAGACGACAAGTAAGCAGCCTTCGTAACTGGTAAGTGATTGTGCTCTGGCAAGCCATGGCCACCCAAGGGAGCAGAAAGAAGAAGTAGAGCATTTCCTGAAATCTGCACCATCTTGGAACTTAGGGCGCCGAGCCTACCATTAATCAGCCTGCTTCCCTGGGTAGTGACTGTGGTCGGTGAAGCCGTGGCCACCCCAGGGCGTGGAAACAATAAGCAATGTGATTTCTGAAATGCACGTCATGTTGTAACTTAGGTCACCAAGCTAACCATTAAGAAGCCTTCTGCCCTTGTAAGTGACTGTGGTCTGGCAAGCCACGGCCACCCCAAGGGGAGGAAAAAAGAAGCAAGAATGTTTCCTGAGATCTGCGCCATGTTGGAACTTAGGGCGCTGAGCCAACCAGTAACCAGCCTGCTGCTCTTATAGTGACTGTGGTCCAGACAGCCGCGAGCACCCCAGGGCGGGAAACAACAAGCAAGTGCATTTCCTGAGATCCGCGCCATGTTGGAAGTTAGGCCACCAAGCCAACCAGTAAGCATGTTCTGTCCTGGTAAGTGACTGTTGTCTCGCAAGCCGAGCCACTCCAATACCCGGAAACAGGTAGCAAGAGCATTTCGTGAGATCCACGCCATGTTGGAACTTAGGGGGCCGAGCTAACCAGTAAGCAGCCTGCCGCCCTGGGATGTGACTGTGGTCTGGTAAGCCGCGTCCACCCCAGGGTGCAGAAACAAGAAGCAGAGCATTTCCTGAGATTCTCGCCATGTTGGAACATAGGGCACCAAGCCAACCAGTAAGCAGCCTGCCGCCATGGAGAGTGACAGTGGTCTGGAAATCCGCGGCCACCGCACGGTGGGGAACGAAGTGGCAAGAGGGTTTCCTGAGA
>PVJX010038321.1:0-16414 GCA_004027295.1 Dolichotis patagonum
TAAAGAGAGGATTGAAAACATTAAAAGGAAATGAGGAGACAACTGACAAATCATGTTACAGTTTAAAACTTTAGCTATTTTCAGCAACTGACAAAAAAATAAAATAAAATGAACATCAATAAATACAAAAAGGCTTGGAGTATCTTTTTTTTTTCTTCTGGGGCTCAAACTCAAAAACTTAGCAGACAAGTGCTTGTGCGGCTGAGCTAAACCCCGTCCCTGAACCTGGGCTATCTTATATAAATATGAAATTGGGCAAAAGAGTTAAAACAGGTGTTAAAAGTGTAGATACATCAATATCCAATAGTCAAATGAAAAGCACTTACTAAGGTTTAGTAATCACAAAATATAAAAACTAAAGCTGTCATGAGGTTTTACAACCCTTAAACTAGATCAGCTAGGATTAGAATAAATGAGAACACAGTTCAGGTTGACAGGCAGGCAGACAGACAAGTGGAACTTTCATGTTTCATTCTTGAGTGTATAAAACTATACAACCACTAGGAAACCCATGTGGTAATGTCTCTTAAAACTGACATACTCTGTGATCCAGCACATCTATAATTTTATATATTTAAGAGAGATTAAAGCATGTGTTTACTAAAATATTTGAACAGAATGTTAGTGCAGCTTAATTCATACTCTAAATGAATACAGAAAATGTTATTCAGCAGAAAAAATTGATATTTATGGTATAAATATAGAATGAAATACTTGTCAGTTAAAAAAGAGCAAGAAATTACTGTTATATAAAGCAATCTGGTTGAACATCAAAATATGGTGTGTGAAAAGAACCAGATAAAAATATAGTATATATTTAGAAACTCCATTCAGATGAAGTACTGGCATTTACTTATGATGAAATTAATCGTGAAGGTGATTGTTTACACCATGAGACTAGTAACAGTTATGGACTGGAAAGATGGACTACCGGAAATATTCAATGTCTTTCCTTCATGGGAACAGGCAATCACCAAAATTTTTTGAACCATGATCTTGGTAAGACTTGTGTATTTCATAGCATGTACATCCTACAACACTGATAAAAGCAATAAAATGGGAAAAATAAATTAGAATGAAAATGATACAAAACTGTGACATTATATCATATTTATTATTTAAACAATTTATTAAGAAGCAGAAACCTCAAAAGAACAAAATTTCTCCAACAAAAACGGACAACAAAGCACAAAGGCAGCTAATGACATAGTACAACACTGAATCTGACAGATGGAGGTAGGAAGGAGGTGGGCAGTTCAGATAGACTGTTACAGTTGTCTAGAATTCTACTTTTAATTTTACATGATACAATTAAATATCAAGATTCTTTATTTCTCAGATGTATGTTAGATGTCATCAACTATTTGATACTAATCCTTTTAAATCAAAATAGTTATATTCCTAATAGTAATATATCTAGTGGCAAAGATATAGTCTGTATTATGCCTAGCAGTTGAATGTTATTGAATGAATGATTATAATTGCATATAAGTGCATTTCTATAAGTTATATTTCACAGTAGATTAATTTATGTATTGAATGAATGATTATAATTGCATATAAGTGCATTTCTATAAGTTATATTTCACAGTAGATTAATTTATGTATTGTTTGTTTTTTATCTTAAAACATTTAACTTTGTTCTATCACACATTGCAAAAGTACTTTTTAATTCACAGTGAAATTGGGGCTGGGGATTTAGTTCAGCGGCATAAGTGCCTGCCTTGTAAGCACATGGTCGTGAGTTCAGTCCCTGGTACCGATTAATAAAAAAAGTAAAAACATAATTTTTAATTCACAGTGAAATCAATCCAGTAACACTCCATATTCTCAATTAAATATTTCTCCTGATATTATATTTTTCATCAATTATGATCCTACATAGTGTTGTAAGTCATGAATTTGTATTCAGTTGTGAATGTCAAACAAAAAAGGGTATAATATATCTGTCATATGACAAAACACTTGTTACATTGATCAATGTCCTTTATTAGGTTACCAAAAAAATGATATATACAGGTTTAACAAAATGATTAAACCAATGTGTAAATGCTGACTCAAATATTGCTACATGATTTAGTTTTAGATAAAGCATACAAAAGAGCATGGTAGTATTTTCCTGAAATTTACTTCTGTATAAAATGAGAAATCAGGAAACACACAGGAAAAGGCTAATATAAATCAGCATATTCTGGAAAACAAAAACCTAGAAAAAGAATAGCAAATGATTCTCTTGAGAGACAAGATAAAACTGAGGAAATAAACGTTTGGAGCAATAAATATTTATTCATACTAAGAAAAGGAATGTGTTTTACAAAATGAAGGCATTTACAATGTTAAAGTATCAAAAATATATGCAGGAAGTTAAAGAAGTAATCCATTGTCAATTTAGATGATTTAGGATAAATGAAAGAAAAACTTTCGATTCTACATTGCTTTTAATTTTGCTGTTACTTTTGTTGTTGGCTTTGAATGACTAAACTGGATTACCATGCCAAAAAACTGCTTGGGAGAAGAAGACAAAACCTGACTATAAAATCAATCCTCAAATAAAGAGAACTTTTTATGATACTACTATGATTCCTTGAAAATTCAGTCTAAGGAGTTCGATATACAAATGCTCAACTACTTTTATTTTTTCTTTCAGTTCATTAAGTGGTTCTCTGATATAGATTTTTGGGTTTAATATTTATATTACCAACTTATAGTAAAGTCTAACTAATCAAATTTCATCAAATCCATCAACCTGTTTGCCTCTCAACACAGAAACAGCTATTATCCATTTTTGAAGTAATACGAACGTTTCTTTTTGATCACAATACATTAAAGGGAAATAATGAAAAATTTAATGTTTCTGATTTGTTATGTTTACCAAAAATGATCACTTGAATATTTTTACAATGGGACTGAGATTTGTGCATTACAATACAAAACTCTGATATTTTTATTTTGTAGAAAACCAAGTAGACTCATCCTATATAGAAAAATATTTGTGTGTTGTATGATTTAATTAAATGTCAAAATCTTTTTATACATAGAAATACTACTATCAAGGCTTTGATTTGTTTATAAATATATCAATACTGCTCATTCCGGTAGTTTTCCATCATTCTATTAGTTCGGAAAGTTGTTAATAACATCTTGCATTTCCTTTCGCTAGTAACAGACGTTGTTTACATAAGTTATTAAAATGCCGTGGTAAGCCTAACTCCAGGTATGTCTGGATAGGTCATGAAGGTATGACTTTGGTGTTTGGGTCTGGTCCCTCACACCTTCCACTCCCACACTCTTCCCCTACTGTGCTTCCTATGGCTATGAATGAAGAAGCTTTGCCCTGTGATGCCTTCTGCCAATGGCGTCTCTGTCTCGAGTCAGTCAATCATGGACTAAAACTGTGAGTAAATTGCACCTCTTCTCTTTTAAGCTGTAAGTAATGGATATTGTGCTAGCGATGGGGCCATTACTAATACCAATACCTTAAATGTGGCATTCATTATTTGATAAAGTGCTTAATTTAATGCTACTTAAATGTAGCTTTCATTATTTGATAAATCACTAAAAAAATCACTAACGCTGCACTCTGCACTCAGATGGACAGTTGAAAGCAAAGCTAGCTTGTATGATGAAATTGCTGCAATTCAGCTGAGGAAACAAAGAGAAGAGTAAAGACCTCAGTAAGATAAATTCAGGCTGATCCATAAATCTTTGAACTTTAAGGTATTTTAAGTACTTCATTTTTGGCACATTTTCTAGACTCTCGTGTCACTCAAGAGATTTATCTTGATCAAAACCTAGGTAGTATGTATATTTTCTTTCTTTTTCTTTTTCTTTTTCTTTTTCTTCTTTCCCTTTCTCTTTTTCTTTCTTTCTTTCTTTCTTTCTTTCTTTCTTTCTTTCTTTCTTTCTTTCTTTCTTCCTTCCTTCCTTCCTTCTTTTCATTCTCTCTTTCTTTCTTTTTTTCTTCTGGTACTGGGGATCAACCTCATGACCTTGCACTGGCCAAGCAGGTGCTTATGCCACTGAGCTAAATCTCCAGCCCAGTGTCTGTGTTCATGAGGAGGTCTAACTGCTCTATTGTAGGACCTTGATAATGAAACAGATATAAAATGATCCAATGAACAAAAAGAACCCCCCGAAATGTCCAGATTTCTATGCATAGTTAAATACACCTTGGCTGATTTTCAATTATTCATCTCTCCTTATTGAACAGACAATTTGAAAGAGGTGGGTGGGTGCGGTCAGCTCTAAGCTGGTGGGATACACATGCTGGAGGAGACTAGATTCAGGCTAGAGCCATGCATTAATAATTGGCTACAGTCAATTGCTCTTTTTTGACTTTCAGACATTGACCACGTTCTTGGATATTCCAGTAGTGCACATCCTAGCAGATAAGAGAGCTATCTGGCCTCACCTTCACAGTTCCCAAAGTGAGGACGATAGAAGATGTGGAAAAGCTAATTTAGATTAATCTAATATCGTAACTCTATCTTCAGTTTGTGAACATTTAAATAAAACAGCCCATGCTCTGTGGCCACCAGTTCTTGGTTTTTGTATCTACACCTGTTTGCTATCTGAATATGTCCTCATGACAATTACTGATGCACAGCTGGTCATTTCCACTGTAAATTTTAATGCTTGTTAAGCATTTAACTGTCCAGTAGCAGAAAATTTAGCATGGAGATTGAGATGTGCATTTATAATCTGTTCTCCTAGGCTTGGCTGAGGAATAGCCCACAGCAGGTAATACTCGTTACATCTTGGTGGCACTGAGCTGCATTTAGTCTGCAGTGTGGCCCCTGTGGGGTGTCTATGACCTTGCTGTGGGAGACCCATGAAGTTCTTCTCTCGGCATGGCGTCATATCTCATGGGAACGAACACCAGCTGGGGCGGGCTAAGAGGCACTTGCTCTTCATGACTACATTCACTCTGAGCCATGCTCTGCTGCTAAGAGACCTGCTGATTCTGCTTACATTCCATTCTCTCTGTCTAGTTCACACTCAGATACCGCTTCCCATTATAAGCCTCCGATGCTGCCTTAGTGAGCCTCCTATCACCGGGACAAAATATCCTACACTCTCGACTCAAAGAAGTGAGGTAAATTTTTTGCTCCTAGTTTCAGTTCATGATCAGCAGTCTCCAAAGCACAATAGCTTGGCACCTCTGCTAAACAGACTCACCCTACAGCAGCAGCTTCAGCCGTGAGTTGGGCAGTGTGTTAATCCACTGATGGCTGTCGCACCCACATGACTCCATCACCTTCCAGAATCCCTACTTCTGAACACATGTGATGTTCAAGGGACAGTCTAGATCTACGCTATAACAGGTACATTGGAATTGTGACAAAATCTTGCTGTCTTATCTTTTTCTTTCTTTTGCATAAGAAACACTGGCAATAAAGATGGAGCCTACTATTTTTCTACTTTGAATGTTTAATTTTTTTTTACTTGAATTGATATACAGTTAAAGTAATGCAAACTTTTACCTAACTGAATCTAGCAACTAGAATTTACCAATTCAGTACCTTTTAGTGGTGTGTCAGTGTTGAGTAATGATCATTATTATCCAATTATAGAACATACTTATTAACATTTCCCCAAACATGTATCCATTAGCAGTTTCTTCCAATGTCAGCCCCTAGAAACTAGTAATCTACTTCCTGTTTGTCTGCATTACCCTTTTTTTATATTTTGCATAAATGATATCTTAAAATATGATCTTCTCTCTTTTTTTAACTCAGCATGATGGTTTCAAATATTTGCATCTTGTAGTATACTTTCTATCATTAAAATGACTATAATTTAAATAATAAGTATTAGAGAGATGTACAGAAATCAGCTGCTTTACACATTGCTGGAGGGAATATGAAATATGATGATGTAGTTACTACAGAAAACATTTTGGAACTTCTTTCATAATTGAAACATACAATTACCATATCATACAGAATTTTCACTCCTAGGCATATAACCAGGAGAATTGAGAACATGCATTTACACAAAAATTGATAACAGACTTATTCATAATAGCACACATATAGCACACATAAACTCAGTGACCATTAACTAATTATAATTAAACAAAGTGGATAAAAGCCCTTCAATAGAGTATTGTTTTAGAAAAAGAAAGGACTTAAAAATTTTTTTAAAAGGTGCTATATTTTCAAAATAATTTGTTTTCCTTTTTTCATAAAACAAATATAGAGTCTGAATATAGATATTGATACTGTATTATAAATTAGACATATAAAGCAGAGAGTACTTTTAAAATATAATGTGAATTTTTAAAATATTTAAATAGATATAAGTTATTTAAATTTTAAATATGATATTATAAATATAAATTTAAATGTTTTAATGTTTGGTAGTGAAGAATCAACAACAGATTTAAAATGCATATGAGTTTTGCAGATTTGCATTAGAAAATATTACATAACAAAGATGGTGATCAGGTCCATCAGATTTCTAGCTCTACTTTATAGAGATTCTGCTTTTTTATTATCTCTGTGTACTAAATTGAACTCATAGCCAATTGTTTTTACTTACATCTATTGGCTAGAGAATGCAAATCACAATAAAACTATTACTTTTGGTTAATAAAATTTTAAGTGAATTTAGTCGGAAAAGGTAAAAGTTCATTTTGAGAAATATAGGAAAACTGAAATTATCTTGCACTGTAGCAGACAAAATAAGGTGAAAGACTAGAGTACGAGCAGGGTAGTGATATGTTTATAACAGTCTTTTGAAAAATACTTAGAATCTGACCAATTCTAATAGAGTAAAACTCAGTTTGAGACAAAAACCTCTTGATTAGTCTCAACTACTTATTTCACTGACAACAGCTATGTGAAAACAAAATATAGAGAATCTGTGGTGGTGTGATGGATTAAAAACTGGTGGTCAATGTAATGCCAGCAGAATTAAATCAGCATGGTGCTGAGTGTAGATGTCCCACCTGAGGAAAGTTGTCAGCATAAATGGAGACGTGGAGAGGGAGGCGTTGAGGCATTATGGCATTGTGGGTTTCACTAAGTGTTGCTGTTTGAGCCCCTTGTTCTCCTGGAGGAGCTCTGGTCCTTACACCCAGCATCACTTCCTGGCTCCAGAGGGGAAGATGACGTGTGCCACTTAATCTCCAGGACAAACTCATCAGGCTGGCTTCCCGGCATGTACTCGACTGTGCTTGTCATCGGAGGAGCTTGGGGCCTCTGTGTTGCTGAGGATGGCTGTGGTGCTTTTCAGGACAGTCCTGGTCTTGTGAGTGTGACTTCTCGGCTCCAGCATAGAACCCTCAATTTATCAGCACAGCTTCTTCACCTTTCTGGCATAGACTTCCTAGTTTCCACCGCTGACCTTTGGGCCTTGCCAGCATGGATCCGTAAAAGAGACTAGCATGAGTCCTTCTTGTGGGCTCTAGACCTCCAGTTGGACTCGTAGGAGGCATTGTCATGAGCTCTGGGTCTTCATCTGGACTTGTGCAGGACATTGCTGGGGTATCCAGGCTCTTGTTTGAATATTTTATGTCTTTGGTGTTGTGGGTAGATTTCCTGCAGTTTCTTGTGTTAACCGTGGGTGACCATCATAAAATATAAATTCTATGTCCTGATTTTAATTGTTCTCCTCACAACCCCTGACTACAACAGGGGAGAAAAAAATTCAGAAGATATTTGGGAAATATTTAATGCTGAATTTTGTGAAAGGATGGTACAGATACCTTAAAGTAGGTAAATTTAATAAAAGCAATAAATCAAATGTAAATATAAGTCCTTTAGCAAAAGAAAGCCTAGATGTAGAAGAATAGGTAAGTTAAACACATTTTTATCTGACAGTGTCAGATGAAAACAGAATTATTTCCTGAAACTTCTTCATAAATTCAAATGAATTTTTCAAAATCTTATACCTCTTGATTTGTGTTGCAGCAAAGTCTATTTCTAAATCTATATGCAGTTAGAAAATGTAATCTGATTAGTTTACTTTACCTACTATCTGCAAAGAAGGTGACTGAATAGAAGAATTAGATACTCCTCCATGGAAAACAAAGGTAGATACTGGCCTTAGTATACAGTGTGTGTTCTCTTTACTAAGCCTTCACTTAGTATTTTTCTTATTTTAGTTAATGGCTTGTAATCTGACACCTGAACTATAACAGGGAATAATGGTGCAAGAAGAACCAAAGTTGTCTGTTTCTAGTAGGTGATAGTCTAATGTGAAGGTTAAATGTATGAATACTTAATTCAGTATTATACCAGTAACAGTGTGCTTCCTGACAGTAGCATATCAAGCAAAATACTGCTTAAATGGTGTCACTTTGATTCCTTGAAAATGGTTAAGCACTTATAAAGGGAAGAGATGAAACAATGATATCCCAGGACAGGAAGAAGGGTCCCTGCATGGACCTTCATGTATAAAGTATCTCGGAACTGAATTATGAGAAATGAGACTGCACAGCGCTCATGATCCAGTTCAATATACCCTTGTAGACTAAGATAGGGAGTATATGTTTTATTCTACAAGTTGTTGCCAATGTATTGGTAATTTGATATGCAAATTATGCTAATCAAATATCTGTGTGAATGCGTTGTATTTGGGACAAGAACAAAAATATAGTACACCCTGTTGGGAGCTGTTTATGTGTTAAGTTAAAGTGTGTACTATATCCACATGGAGAGCATGACTTACTAAATTTTTAAAAGAAACCTGAACTCCAGAGATAGATTTAGGAGCAGATATTTTGACTAATATTCAATGCTGTTGTAATAAGATAAAATTGGGTTACTTAGATTATAACCCAGGGCACATACATACATGTACAATACTCTATACCAATACAGCATTAGGGTTTTATGGATATTCAGTAGAATCATTTAAAATTTCAGTGTTTTAGGGAAGAAATTACAATGAACTCTTAAAATTCATAGGGAATTTTCACCCTGGAATATTTTAAACCAAATTAAAATTTTAATATTCTCTAAATTGAGAGCATTGTATCTAGAATCTGGGTATTTTGTGTTACCTAAAATATAAAGTGTTTGAGCTTTACAATGTTGCTAGACTTTTATCAGTTTTCTTTATTATAGCACCAGGACACAGAAATATTATCTGTGTAGGATCATGCTATAGAAACAATGATTCTTCTAAATATTTGAATTAGGAATATCTCATTTGCAACTCTCTTTATTACCCTTGGGCCTTGACTTCAAATCTGTTAAATTCCAGTTAGCCTTTTTTCATTGGTATTCTTAACCTTTTTGGCCAGCATTTATATATGTTTATTGCCTGCAACACAGTTAATTTGCATGTCTATTTCATATTCAATATTAACTCTTTTGGCTGTGTGGGATTTTCTAGAAAGACTTTGATGTATAATTCATTAGTACTCACTTGGAAGCTTCTGCTCTTAGCAGATTCTAGGAAACATAATTACTAGAATTAAAAGATTACTTTTGGTATATTTTCCATATTAGGAAATATGTTTTACATTAAAAGCTCATTAAATATGCATAATTCCTTATTAAGGTCATTATTATTATTTACTGTACAAATAAATGGAATTGACTCACTTTGAAACGTTTAGTACACACATATTAAAGATATAACACTTAAGTCCATTGATACCACATTGCACCTAACTGTTTCACTTTAAAAAGAGCTTTTGTGAGTGATTTTGCTGATTAGGGTTTTAAAGAATATAGAAGGGAATTAGGGGAATAATATAAGGAAAAGAATAATGGCCTCATTAAAAACTATTTTGCAGAGACTGCACACATTAAAATGCACACAGTAGCTACAGTTAGTTGAGCAAATGGCAAATGCGTCCTGATTCTCTTACCTCTCCAGTAAATTCTCTCAGTACATAATTTGTAAAGCTGCCTGCTAATGACTCTATGATATAGTTCAGATAGATTTATACAGGGGAAATCAATAACTTCAGGAAGCATTTATGTTTTACCTAGATTGTTAATATGAGTTTGTGACAGGGAAAAAGGCATCTATAATTTCTTAAATCCTCATCTTGCTGAAATAATGATTTTCTATTACAAAAATCTATAGATTTCAGTCTTAAAGAATAGTTTAGCATTTTTACCAATGATTTTATTGTGATGGTTACACACACAATTTTACTTAATTATCAAAAATGTGTATGCATACATATTTGGCATGTATACTGTTAAAGGAAATAACATTTATAATAATACGCAATCACACCAAAATGACTTCCATTTAGCTATATTGGAATTGTACACTACAATTAATTTTTTCCCTACTGAGTAAACAGTACTGTACATTATGTTCCTGGGAAGGATTGTACCACAGTTCCGTGGTCTCGTGGAATCTCCTTTGCCTGAGTAGTGACAGAAGATCTTAGGTTTTGTCAGAATTACTTCTTTCAGACAGTTTTGACTTCAGTTTCTTGGAAGAATTTCAAATGAAGCCAGGGAAGGGAAGTAAAACTCAGTGGTGTAAATTATGGTTTATCTTTGCATTTGCGTTTTCTGGCTTTTGCTGGCTTGAATTACAATCTTACCACCAGTGGCATGTAGATTTGGAAGGTGTATATGTCATGAAATTACATCTTACTTTAAAGTAGTTTAACTGATACTGATCAAACTCAAAATTTATTGTTGTCCTTTTTTGAAAATTCCTTTGTATTTGTGTCTACACATTCAGCAGCACATTTATTTTTCTAAAGTAGCCACTTTTTCTTCTAGGATTTTTATAGGCTTAATCAGAACTCAAAGATACCAATAAAAAACATTACCTTAACCATAAATCTTAAGAGTTTTCTACAGCTTTGTGTTTTGAAACACCACCTTTAAACTTCACAGAATAACTAATGCTTCCTTCACTCTTTCCGTAGAAATCATTTGGTAAAATAGATTTTCCAGTTTCAAAATTGCTCTCACTGAAATACTTTTTAGACTTTGAGAAGAAAATGTCCCGTGTCTTTAATTTTAAATTATGTTTTGCATAATTCTTTCACTTATTTACTTACTTTACAATTATTTATTGAACTCAATTTGTCACCACTGATGCATTTAAAGGCATAGAAAAATGTTAAAATCTCAAGTATGATTCCCACCAATCCCCATTCTCTTAACAGTAAGGAATTCTAATGTACTCACTTAAACAGAAAAGTGATGTATGGATCATTGTTTATATATGCTGATTATTTTTTTCATAGAAAACACATTGCCTTAGTTGGTGTTACTCAGATTCTAAATGTTTAGAAAATATTAATGTTAGGCAGTGACTCTTTCAATAAATATTGAATAGAACTCATATCTTGACACTCTAAAAGATCAGCTAAAATGATAATCCAGGAAATGGGGAATGCATCATACCAAGTGCATAATTTCTTAAGAAGAAACAAAAGAAAAGAACTAAAGAGGCAGGTAAAATTTAGTGTAATGCTTCAAATGAGTGCTTACTATAGTGAATAATATTATAGGACTGTTTAGACCAAACTCACTGTGAAATACAATAGCACACAGGAAGACAAAGTTGTCCTAAAAAGCAAATACCTAAGTAAAGACCTTGTTTTATAAGCAACTAATGTATGGGTACACAAAGAGTGGAGCAGTACTCCAGGAAGATTAAAACCATGAAAACTAGTGACATCATGGTGGACATGACCAGATATTAAATGTGTAAGACAGGATAACAGTGAAAGATATAAGTGGAAAGGTTGTATAAAAAGACAGGTCACATGTCCATTTTAGTACTTCTCTGATGGGGAATCAGTGCATAGTGTTTTCAGTAGAGAGCATGCCAAACAAATGTCCACTTCAGCAGGCATCGTTCTCTGCAGAGTACAGAAACTGAATTGCAAAATGAAAGATTTCATTGAAAAGACATTGTTGTGCTAATTAATTTGTGTAATGAGTTACCAGAAATATTACACTTGTTGCAAACTGGAGAACTAATTAGAGAATGATTTTAAAGAATATGATAACCAAAGGGGCCAAGGAGGAAAAATACAATTCAAAGAATGCTGCCAGTAGGTTTGATTCAGTCTGCTTAGTTAGCATCAGTCTACTTAGGAAGCACAAAAGGCAGAACAAATTGTCAGAAAAAGAACAAGTTTTCCTTTTGACAAGTTTTAAGGAACTATGGCAGGCATCTAAGTGAAAATATTTGCTATGTTTATCTGAAAACATTAGAATTTGCCAAAAATCATGTTTTAGATGAACTTGGCCAAGAAGGGTCTATATCAAACAAGAAGAAAAGGACAAGAGAAAATAATGGGGAAAAAATGAAGGATTGAAACTAGATATTTGACAAATGGCAAGTGAACCAGGAAAATTTATTTTCAAAATTTAATGAGATAATATTCCAAGAAGAATTGTCTGATGTCTTTATAAGTGGTGTCTTGGTCACTTTACTTGGCTCTGAGATGCAATAGCTGAAAACTTAATTTAAAGGAGTAGAGGATTAGTCTGGTTCACAGTTGTAGTCTGTTATCAATTGACTCCATAGCTTGGGAGAGAACAGTGGAGGAAAAGTCATTCTTGTCACAGTGGTCAGAAAACAGAGAGGGATGGATGGAGTCCAGAAGGGAGAAATGCCCTTCCAGGCCATGGCACCAGGAATGCCCTCTTCCAGCCAGTCCCCACTCCCCAACAAGAAACCAGATACATGGTCTCCATTATTTAATGACCTTTTAAAAGTTCCAAATATGAGTATGTGGATTCTTGGGGAACATTTGGACATAAAACATTATTAAATATTATTTCCATTATTAAACATTATTAAACAAAATCTCCATTATTCAATCACTTTTCATGACCCCAACTATGAGTACAGATGCTCTTGGGGGACATTTATTTATAAAACAAACAATATATTATCTTGTAAGTATGTATTTACGCTTGTTATACACAAAGAAACAATATTATGAAGGAATATTTAGTGAGAAGAAAGCCAGAAGGTAGAAAAGATTATACAAATTTGCTTCTTATTGCCTGAAAGTTTGACTGTTAGGAGAATTAGCAATATGAAAAAAAGAAGTAAATAAATTCTTGGGAGCAAACAGACTGACACAAATCCTTTTTCTACTCAATTTTGTTTCTTTTACTTATACTCTTTTAGGGAGAAATCTGAGGAATTACACTTATACATACTCCAACTAAACATTAGCATTAGTAGACTGAAGCCAACTCTAATGGACAATAATCAGCTGTCTATTACACTGCCATCAAATAAGGTTATTAAGTCACCTGGAATTGGAATGGAAAAACACTCAAATTAAATTAAATTCTACTTTAGTTATAAATTTAATTCAGTTTCATGAGTGCTTAACATATGGAAAATGTTACCTACCCTCCATTGCCATTGCCTTTTACCAATTTTTTCTACCATTTGCTTATTATACAGGTATATATTTTTTCTTTTTTCTTTTTTTTTTGTTTTTTGCTTTTGTTTTGGGAATCAAATTCAGAACATTGCACTTGCCAGGCAGGTGCTTGTGCCATTGAGCTGTATCCCTAGTCCCGCAAATCTTAGTTACCTGCTCATTCCCAACATGTGTGTGTGTGTGCGTGTGTGCAAATACACGCACAACTTAAATTGACGATTTAGTATCAGTGAAAGGTGCTCCATGAAAATATTAAGCTCTGGGTCTTTGGATGGTGGGAAAAAATATTGGAAGAATCCCATATCTTAGGGAAATTTTTTTAGACATGGAATAAAGCATTGATTTCGCACTATGAGATATGGCCTTTTAGCAGGAGAAATATGGATTTATTTTCCTACTGTATCATGATATAAAAATAAGATGGAATAAAAGCCATGTAATGGCTCTGCAATCTAAGTCATTTAAAATCTCTGAAAAGCAATTAATTTATTAATAAATTAGGAAAAATAATAATGGTATGGTTGTGGTGAGAATGAAATGAGATAATATAAAGACATTGGTGTCTGGTGAACTCAATGAAAACCATTGATTAATGTTGGAAGTTTTCACTCATCAAAATTCATAACCATGATTTCTACCCTTGTAAAAGAATCTTTACCATATTTCCACGTAGACTTTCAAGCTTATGTAAAAAACTAAGAATTTAACATGACTACATTTAATATTCTACTTAAAATAAATGACTAGTGTTTAAGAGGAAGACAAGTTTGAGACTAATTTGAAGTTTTTACTTTCTCATTTTCCTGCCATTCTGAGAAGGTAAAAGAACTCCTTTTATAGATGGAGGACAGACAGGAGAAAAAGATATTTGCTAGTATGATGACTTTCTAAAGGACTATTCAGTCAATTTCTAAAGGCCTGTTCTGTGAGCACTGTGATTATAGAGATTTTTTTTTCCTTAATAATTTAAGGTAATTTATATGCTTTCATTAGGGTTTGATTCCTTTATGGTATAAAAATTAATAAAAATATTTAGCTTATACTAAACTTTACTTCTTGTGCACATTTGACATGATTTAAGTATTATTATAAAATATTAGGAACTTTCCTAAACATCAATGTCACTTTTCTGAGATATTAAGTCATGTTGAATTTGTAAGCCTCAATTCAATAGTGCCTGAGATTAAATTTCCATTTTAGTATTTACATAAAGGTAAATACTAAATAAAATATAGATACAAGATTCCATGATTGTTACTGAATATAGAATAAGCATCCAACTTGGAAAACACCTTTAGGTATAATTTGGTGGAAAGTGTAATTTTCAATACACATCTCTTTTGTAGTTAGAAGGAAGAAAAGTAGGGAGTAGATATTTTCCAATCAATGATTGATTTTTACTGTGATTACTGATATTTGAAGTTTCTAGCCAATCAACCAATACTATGAAGAAGACTTTTGAACTGTCTCACTCCATACTCCATACATTCTATTAAAAAAAAAAAAAGAACTAATTCCAAAAATTTCAAGCCAATTTTCTGACAAAATTTACTCTTCTAAGAGTGTGAGAAGAGGCCAGGAAAGGAGTCTACAAATAAATGAAAATTGAAGGATAAAAATTCTAGATGTTTAATTAACAGTATGCAGAACATTTATTCACCTTTTAAAAATAAGATAAAATATTTAGAGGAAAAACAAATCACCTTTGATCTAATGCTTCTACTTTTTTACATTCAGCAAGTTATTTAATGTAGGACACATTTTAGTTGATTTTTGTGATGGAAAATTTAATTGTGCCTCCTTAAAGCTTTACATCTCTTAAACTTATGGGTTCTTAACCATAAAGTTCTTTTGGACTGATCAGAAATTAAATGTGCATTTATGGGATGCCAACTAGGTAAAGAATAAATGTCTTGAAATGCAAGGAATTGAATTTTGAAAGGTTAGCAGTAAATAGATGGATGCAATATGCTTTGTTCAAACAAAATTGAAAAGTTTGAATGATGTAAGTACAAGTGGGAAATTTCTAATCTTAAAGAAATTTGAATCCATTACTTTTTTTTCTTTTAAAAATATACATTTGAATCTAACTTGGCAGCTTGGTAAAGGAAAAGTAAATATCTGAAATAGACATATGAAGTAAAGCTCTGAAAGTGTTTAAGAATAAGTCCTCACTCAGTTAAGAAAAAAAAATAGACTACATGCTGAGGTACTATCAGAGTCTTCATTCCTATCTACTGCCTGCAAGGACAGAAAGGTCTCAGTTGTCTCTACACTCGGTGGATAAATCAACCCCAATTTTAAGAAGGAATTTTTTTAACCTTAAAAGGTCTATTTCTATGCCACAGTAAATGGCTTGGGGATTATCTAACACTTTGGATTATCTGCACCATTAGTGAGGATAATAAAGAGCTGACTACATTTTGCATTGAAATAGCACGGTCTATTACGCTCATGAATGGTCTGAGAATGAAGCATTGGAAACACTTTTTTGCTGCATTTATGTACAATGGCTTAATTGACTGCAGCCCAGATGATGGGGCTTTTAAGTAGTTTACAACCGATGGTTCATCCATCACTTTTTCAATTATTAGTTTGGAAATTATTAAAATTGATTATAATGCATAATTATATAGCTGTGGTCTGTAGCCATATGTGATTTCTAGTTTTTCAAATATGTAGAATTATCCCCCAGTTATCTGTAATGAATTTCTCTCTTTTAGTTTTCTTGATAAGTTACCATTGTTGTCCTTTTCTCCTTTTCAATGGCCTTAGAAGGAATTATTTAAATATTAATAATTTTCAAGAAATGTATTTAAAAGTATGTAAAGGAAACCAATCTGTTACCAGAGTTTAAAACTCCAAGAGATTGGCGGAAATTCATTTTCTCTAAAAATATTTCAAACATTTCTACTTATGGAAATCATAAAACTTGAGTTTTTCCTCCTAAACATTACCACATGTCTGGAACTTAAATATGCCTATTTAGTTATGATAAAGATAAAGTTCTTTTGTGTTCCTCTTCAAAGCTATTTTTTGTTATTTTTTCCATGGTCCACGAAT
>PVJX010038322.1:0-16416 GCA_004027295.1 Dolichotis patagonum
GCCCTTCTTTTATTAATCTACTTATCTCTTATTTAATTTGAATTAATATTTCAGTTTTGGTCCCGCTTATGAGGCCCTGAAGATATCTCTTTATGTCTGCTAATGCTGTGTTTGATGTTGCATTTTTGCTGCCCTCAATCTCTTTTGTATTTACCTTTCCTGGATCAATGTTCTCAGGTTTGGGTGCTCGGAATTGTTTCTGATTTCTCCCTTTCATCATGTTTTTGGTTCCTTTCATACAAGTGTGCAGAGTAATTCCCAGACCCTTTTCTTGTTGTTTTGGCTCCTGTAGAGGACTCAGGCTAGGAGCTTTAGCCCTTTTCAATAGGTTATCAGAGATTAGAGTTCACTCATGGGCAGTGTGCGCTAGCTCCTCCCTTCCAGGCCAGTCAACCTTTGCAGGCCTTCACTCTGTCAGTGTGCACTGATCTCAGGGAAATAATACTGTAGCAACTCACTGGGTCCCAGCCAGGGGCGCGGCCTAGTCCAAGCAGATTCCACCAATCCGCTCAGCAAGGGGAGCAATCAGCGGAAGCCACTTCCTTATGGAGTTAGGGCTGTCCTGCCGAAATCCAACATGTCATCCAGTCGGTTTCCCCTTTCCCATGGGAGGGTCTTATTCCCATCACTCACTGCGTGTTGATGCCAGTCCCCACAAACTGCAGGGGTCCCCAAACTCTGACTTCAGTGCGGCTATGGTGGGAATTCACGGTGCCTCTGGGTGGGTCTAGTGCAGGGCCGGTCCAGGCGAGCTGCACGCAGGGCTCTTCAGCTCTGTGCTCCAGTGGCTCAAGCCAGTCGCTTAGGTGAGGATCACTTGTTCAGGTCGGGCAGGAATTCAGGCGGCTCAAGGAGGGTGCCATGCTCACTGATCTTAGCTTCTCTAATGGTCATCCCAGGACCTCATATTTGAGCGGTTTTTTGCACTTTAGTTTTTTCCTGGGTTGTGAGAGTCCATCTCTATCTGTTTGGGTCTCTCCAGGGTGTTTTATTCTGGCATTTGAGCTGTCTCTCTCAGAGAGGGTCTCTCTCCTGCTACCTACCAGTCTTCCATCTTGTCTTCAAAATCCTAAATTTCTGTTATTTAACCCAGAAGAAAATATCCTCACTTCAAAGCTAGTATAGTAATATCATGCTATATATTTTAATAGAAATATAACATATTTAAGATATGCACTTTTAGGCTTTTTCAAAAATTTATAATGAAAAATGCAGAATTGTATCAGCAGTAAATATGAAAAACTGATTATTTTCAACAAAATAATTATTTTATCACATTTTGAGTTTTTGTTTAAAGTTAGGTATGCATTTTCTTTTGTTTAAATTCAATTTACTTTAGTTTATCTTATTTTGTTGTTTTGTTTTATGTTGTAGTTCTGCATATATAAAGCAAGGCCTGGCAAGTAATTTACTACTGAACTGTAATCCCAGTTCTTATTATATTTTAAATATTTGTTATTTTACTTCTTATTTATCCCTTTATTCTTTTATCTATATTGTTAAAAATACTGTTTAATTTTCATTGGTATATATTTGTGATAAATATTTTTATATGCCAGAGTAATTATTTTTCTCTTCAGCTTATGTTGCCTTGACTTGCTGTGACTAGATATTCTTGGTACTTAGAATGGTAAAAATGGGGATACTCTCAGGAAGAGTGCAAGTTTCATTGGACAAACTTCATACAATGCTCACAGAAAAATCATAGTCAATTGTGTGTTCAATCATTGAATGAAATTTTAAGTGATAGATGACAGTAGACCTTTTACTCAGTAATTACACATGTTTACTCCCTGATTTATGGGATGCATCTGTATGAATTCTACATACAAAATGCAAAGACTGAAAACTCATATTGATTTGTTCTAGAAAGTCTTCTGTGATCAGAAGAAAAAATAATATAAATTGTGACTCCTTTACCTCAATATCATTTCTTGTTATTACATTTATTACAGGAGTCACTGTATTCTACTTGTTCAAAAGTTCTTCTTCTTTTTAAACTTTCAAAATCTTTAACACCAAACAGAGTATAAGAAACATATGCATTACAGCATTCTCATTACAAGCCTCAGAAAGCAATTTCATCATGACTGCAAAATAAGTGTATGAAAAATATAATACTTTAAATTGTTATATATCTTGGTAATTTTTAAATAGTACTTTATTAAAATACTGTTAAAATACTGAAGGTGTTAAAATACTGAAGAATTATTGGTTGCATATATCAAATGTATTATGAAGTATTTTAACATCAAGCATGCTTATATTTATTAAGGAAATAACCTTTGATATTTAAAAAGTAGCCTCAGAATTTTTAGATATGTCTCATAAATTAATACATCAAGTGAAAATTCTCTACAAGTAAGCTATGTATTGGTGTTTTTCAATGACATTTTAAATTTTCTAAAATTTTATTATAAATGGGTAAACACAAAGTTAATTTTGTTTCACGGGATGCTTCATAGTAGTACGTTATTTTTATGGTGGCTAACATATACACTCTTTACTGAACACATAAAATAAAAAAGAATACCAGCAGATAAAATTGTCACTTAGATAAAGTGTTTGCAATGAGTTCTTCTGTGTAGTAGAAAACTATCTTATGTATGCCTGTCATAATGCTGTGTTTGCAGTTCAGTAAATATACAGTTTAAGCCAAATAACTGTGTCAGCAGTTGATTATAGATCAATATGTTCACAGTGTTGCTGAATGCTGAATTAAGAGAAACAATTCTGTTTCAGAGACAAATAATATTGTAACTCAAGAAAACTTTGTAGAATATACTTTTGATGTGTAATATAGTACATTGTTTTAAAAATAATTTTATTGTTTAAATTGCTGCTCATACAGCTACTTGTAAATCTTTACTTGGTTAAAGTAAAAATAATATATTTAAATGTAGTTTTATTAGAAAAATAAAAATAATAAAATTCCTAATAAAAATAGTATGGATCTGGCATGGAAATAAAACTAAAATATATAAGTAACTCAAAATATTAACATTGGAAAAACAATACAGTTAAATACTAATTAAAGATATAACTAGATATATCTTAAAAGAGGACATTCAAGTCAACAAATTTATTGAAAAAGTGCTCAATGTCACTAATCACCAGGGAAATACAAATCTAAGACATGATGAGATGTCATTTTGCCTAGTTTAGAATAGTGATTACCAAAGTGACCAAAATCACAGATCCTAGTGAAGATTCAGTGAAAGGGGAAGTTTTGCACACTATTAGTAGGAATATAGACTTTATAGCTATTATGAAAATCAATATGAAAAATGCTTAAAAACAGAACAGCCATATGATATAGCAATCCCATTACTGAATGTATATAGTTTCTGCAGGAAAATGTAAATGCAGTTCAGGAAAAGAAAGATAGTATGAACTCCCACATACCTTCCCTGTAATAACAAAAAATAATATTGACAGGGCTAGATGAATTAAAAGTGAAGGCAAGGAATGGATTAAGGAAATGATTAAGAAGAAGGACAAAAAACAAGCATTGTCTCAAAATCATTTTCAGCTATTGCTTAAATGTTGGAATTAATGCACTTTAATAAATGCAGTTAAATATTTACCTTTGAACACTTAATCATTATTATTATAAAACATATTGTATGTGTAAATAGGTTTTCATAAAGTGCTTAATGTATTTTTTATTCTAACACTATACCTAACAATATATCATGATACTAATACTATAAATGGATTTTGGTAGATCACAATATATTTTGTGTAATTTAATAATGACTTAAAGCAATTCACTAAAAATTCTCATTTTTATTCTTCCAGTGTCTATTACAAATCCATTCAAAATAACAACTTCTAAAGACATACAAATGAATGGTTATTTTCTGCCACTAATAATTCTAATAATTTTGCAAAAACACAAATCCAATAGCAATCATGAGATGAGGCATGAAAATAATAAACAACACATGTGGATACTTAAATATAAACAAAATACATTTTAAAGCATTTAATGTGTTTTAATTATGGATACATCTTTCTTCTGAAAATCAAGAAAAAACAGTGAAAATATTGACAGGTAATGTATTATCCAAATGCAGTTTTTAAAATTACAACATTTTATGAGATGGGCAAGTGGCAAAAGATGGAATGTTTTTGGGATATCTTTATTTTGTTACTGAGCAGGTAATAGATTTGAATATTTGACAATAAGACAGATTCCACTCTCAGCCATTGGACATTTGTCAAAGAATACACAGAAGAGGAAGGTCTTAAAATTGCTTGGGGAATAACTGTATATTAAGACAAAAGATGTGGTGGCTAAGGAAGCCTTGTGTACCTGGCAAGTATTTCCACAGGAAACAAAGCAAGCAAAACACCCCCCAATTTATTTTTTATTTACATTTCAGATGATTTCTTCACCAGTTTGAAGAGCTCATGTGTCCTCAAAATTAATTTTTAAAAATATACAAATACAGTGTAAAGTCCAAATGATAGAACTACCTATCTTTGTGAAAATATGCATTTTAACCAAGAAGTAAAAACTCAACAGACACCAAAAAAGTTAACAAAAATATTATCTTTAGAGTTTTCCCAATTAGTGAGGGAGGCAAAATTTTAATGAAGTACTACCTCAAAGTTTATGTAGGCAATTATTCTGAATTTAGTATTCTCTATTCAGTCAAGCTATTAATTCATGTGAAATCCAAGTAATAGCACTTCTGGACAATGCTTCTCATCCCGTAGGAATGTCACTTGAAGCAACACTTAATTAAAATGTAGGAGTTAAGTTGAAATTCAATACGTGGAATGCAGAAATTAAAGTATCAAAATAGGTGAAGTAAAATAATGAGTAACTCTAGTATGGAGGAGGACCATAATGTATTCTGAGGAATATTATTTTGGAACTTTTTAAAACTCAATATATGAAGTATCAAGAGGAAAAAATCAAAGCAGATTTTGCAACTAATGATATAAAAACTCAGAAATCTATGAACTCATATTTAGTTACTCTTTTGAATCAAAAGACAATTCTTAAGGAAACATTGAACAACTATGAACAGATGGTTCTCTTCAGTGTTAAGTGAAAAATCAGATGTTGTTCACTAATAACTGAAACAACCACCACTTACAATGTAGTTTGCATTACTACACAGTCTATAAAAATATGTGTCCTACAAAGTAAAGCAACAATTTTTGTCCTGTGCCTTGAACATGATAATTTCACTGAAGTATATGAATTACAATGGATGATCACAAGAAGCAATCATACAATTTCATTCATACTCATTTGAAACCAAAAGCAACCTCAAAATAGGTGACTAGTTTAAGAAACTGAGATACATGCGTTCAACATATTTTTCAATAAAAATCAGCCAATTCTAACACCAAAAAAAAGCATGCATGAATAGTAAATTCTTATGACTAAATGAAAGAAACCAACTAAGCAAAGTCACACAAATATTAGTCCAGTTATAAGAAATTCCCAAAAATGTGAAACAATAGCATGCATGATTGTTATGAGTTTGGGGTAACGGGGACCGATTTTGTTCCCTGACTTTCATAATTTTGCAGTATGTAAATCCAGTAGTACTGCAAGATATGGCTATATTTGGACATAGGTCCCATAAAAAATAATTTCAGCTATTAAGAGAGGATTTTTGATTCATCTCTTCCTGATTCAATCAGAAAGAGATTTTTATAAAAGGAGGTGATGGGGCCTGCAAGGCAAAGCTGCATGTGCTCTGGGGGTGCAGTGTACAAGGAGGCTGCCGTGGGGCAGAGCAACTGGACGCCAAGAGAAGAGACCTGCAAGAGTGTAATAGTACCAGTGCCAGATCACAAACTACCACACCTGTGACAACGTAAAATACTGCTTAAGCCACTGGATACATGGCATTGTGTCAGGGAAGCCATATTAAGGGCATGGAATATAATATTGAATAGCAGAAACACTGGAGATATTTTAGAGGGGTGAGCATGTTCTGTATGATATTGTGTTTAAAGGTACATGATTTTAAAAAGGCTTTTGTTCAAATTCAATGATTTTTTTATACCATAACAGTGAAGCTTGGTATAGTCAAATTTAAAAATTTAGATAGTGAGAGACTCCTAGGGGAGAATGAAGACTTTCAAACTGATCTAACTGAAATAAAAATGTCTGAAAAGGTAATTGACAAAATGCTTCTGACTTTGAAAATCATTGTTGTCTCTCAGACTAAAGGCAAAAGAACTGTAAATAAAGAATGAACTCACTTGACGCAGATGTTTTTACTTCTTATAAAAGAGTGTGATAAGAATTTCAATAACACTATAGTTAGCACTTAAATTAAAAAATTAAGCAAATGGAAGACAGATATTGGGAATCAATCCACTATTTCATTTCATACTCTGCCATCACTAACAATTTTAGGAGGCAGAAATCAGTAAGACCCCAATACTACTATCACTCAGTGTGATTAATGACATTTATGTAATTCCTCAGACATCAGAATGTAGTTTCTTTGCAGAATCAAGCAGAGTTTTCACCAAATAATTCTGGACCAAAGTAGACATTTTGACACAATGAGATTGACTGAAAACACCGCCTACAGGTAGAGATATAGGGTTAAATGTATATGTTTTATAAACAATCTATAATCCATGATCTATGTTTAATATTTAGGGAACTGGAAGGGGGGGTTATTTATTCCTTAAAGTAAATAAATCAATTGGGGCAGAAATTTATGCAGTTGAAAATAGAAAACAGTAGAAACAGTAAGAAAAAGCAGAACCTAATTATTTTGAAAGATCAATACACTGATACATCTCTGTGTAGGTAAAGAAAGCAAGGAAGAAAGAAGAAGGAACTAAATATCCAGAACAAATGGACTGTGATTAATACTGATTCTATGGACAATAATTTTATCACATTGATATATTTCTGGGGTTTTTTTCAATTATTTTACCTAAACAAAAGCAATGACACTTGACTAGTTTTTCCAGGATTGAGATTTTCCTTCATTATTTCTCAAAATACCAGTCCCATCACTTTCACTTTCCAAATTTTCAATCTAAATCTGTTTCACAGATTGTTTTTTATTTTGGTTCTATTCAGTATAATTTTTCCTGTCCAGATGATTTTACAAGCTCTATCTTTGAGTTTGTTTTGCCTTCTTCTGCTTGATATATCTTATTATTAAAAAGCCCCATATATATTTCAATTGTTCAGATTCAAATTTTTATTTGTTTCTTTTTAATGATTATAACTTTCTATTGAGAGTATCAATTTGTTTTTGTATTTTTCAAGAGTGTTATTAGAGTATTTATCTGTGGTCTCTTAGCTTTCTTATAATTTTTGCTTGGAAATTTCCAGATTTTAGTAATTTATGATTATTTCCTTTGAAGTTTACTATGATTCTGTCATATTTTCTTAAAAGCTTGTGTTCCTATAGACTTTTGAAAATATGTGTCTGCACATTTGAAGTGCACATTGAAGTGTCCTCTCCTCTGGACTTTTTGCACTAACTTTACTGAGGAAAGTCTGTCATTTGTACAAGCACGAGGGATATGGTGTTGTATGTCTTGGTCCTTGATCTAATGGTATTCACACTAAGTTTGAGCTCTTGTTGGGGTGTCAGGTCTTACAGAAGAGTAGTAGTAGAGTCTTCTGAGCAAGTGCGCCCTCCCAGGTGGTAAGAGCTCTGACATTTCCAAATACGTCTTTGGTTCTCAAAGTCACCTCAGTGGTCACTTATCAGAGGCCATAGAAGGCAACATTGGGGACCATTATCTACACTGAGAACATGTTTAGTGTCTTAATTACTTTTTGCTCAATACCTGACATCCAAAGTTAAAGGGGAAAAGGTTTATTTAATTCACAGTTTATTGAAGTTGCAGTCCATAATTACCTGGGTCCAAGGCAGGGTGGCTTGGCATAGGGTTATTCCAGAGGAGAAACAATTCATAGTGGCAGAAGATACCAAAAAAAGCAAAAGAAGGGAAATCCAAGCCTCTCTGTGACTCTCATAGTGTATCCAGTCTACTGGAATTAGGGTGACGCCAATCCAATCAGTGTATTGGTATAACAACTACCCACCCTTAATCCCAGAATTTCACCATGAATCAATTACACACTCTAGATTCAGTCACCACCAAAACAGACCCACCTAAAACTGCATGAAGCTTTGCAGGGACATCAAGACCCATTTAGAGACACAGAACAGACCATAATCAAGCACCTAGCAGCAGGATTGTAGTTATAGGCTCATGCACAGTGACAAGGACCAGGGCCAGAAGTGAAAGCCAAGGACAGCAGTAAATGCTATGTGGTAGTGGAGGTTGGCAGGGTCTGTGAAAGTGATTTCAGTAGCCCACTGCTCTTGACTAAAAGACATAGGACCAAATGTCCATACACATGATTGCATGCATATGGAGCTGTGAGGGCCAGGTCTGAGTAGTCACCTGATGGAGGGAGCTCCTCTTAGATAGGGAAAACCAGATACTTGTGCATGTGAAGTTTTGCAGATCAAAACATGGTGGGTGTCCCAGCTGTAAGACTCAGCCACATAGTCATGAGTCAGGAACTAGAGTCCAGGGCCTTCATGGGGCCCGAGGGGTGTTTGACAACAAGCATGTGGTGATCATACTGGTTCCGAGCAGCAAAAGAAACATCAGGGACCATGGGAGAGAGAACAGTGCAGGCATATGATATAAAATCTAGGAGTGTGGAAAATGCAGGATACTTAGTATGGAAACCTGCTGGGATTTGCTAGATCTGTGCTAGCTACTAGTTTTTTGGGAGTCCAAAATGATTGTCAGTGATTGTCAATGATCAAAGCAGGGGATGCGTGCCAGTCACATGGGCTGGTGAGATCCATGGTAGAGAAATCTGAGGCTCTCTGTGCAAATCAGAGAACTGGAGACCATGATGAATACTGCTGCGTGATAGATATTAATTCCCCGTACTCTTCTACTTCCTTTCCAGTTGTCTTGTAGACTTCTCACTCCAATCTCCCCCAGCAGTGAAGTCAAACTGCAAGTGGTCGTTTGAGTCACATCTCCAAGGTAAGGGAGCTGGTTAATTGTTCACTCTATCTCAATTTCCCTATAAAGAGTGCTTATTATCCAGGGAGTTTCCTCTCCAAACTGTACAGTTCTGGCCTTAAAGATGAGGTAATGTTGGCAAAACCAAACTGTCCTTTCTTTTCTGAGTAGTTACTGCACTATATTGATATACATACTTAGGTGAATGGTTGAGATCTCTCAAAGCAATTTACTTTTGGATAGTTGTCAAATTGTTCTATGTGTGAAAAAAAATGCTAGAATTTTTACTATGCCAGCTTGGTAATGACACACTGCTCTTTTCTTTTTTATTTTGGTATTTTAGAACTACATATGTAAAATACACTTTAATATATAGTATGTAATATGCCTGTATATACACACTAATTGAAATAATTTTTCTCTGTGTTCTTAATGGATTTATACATGTTTGAATACTTGTGGTTTACTTTCTCTGTTTTTCAATCAGAAAGATATGATGGTTTCTAACCCAAATGTGAATGTATTGGTCACTTGTGCTTTAGTATCTTAAAACTTGCTATAGTAAAACATGGTCATGTGGAGACATTTTTAAAAATGTGCATGGAACGAAGTGCCAAAGGGTGTCTGCTTAAGAGTATATTAAAGTTCACTACAAAGTATAACTTTCATTTGTTTTGAGGCAGATATTTTAAGTCACATGAGCATAATGACATTTAGTGATATATCATCCTATAGCCAAACTTGACTTGTATCATGAAAAATCAAGAAGAGAACTCAGGTTAGGTAATTTAGTCAATTTAAAGAAATCTTTCTAAAGTATGTAGCTAAAGAAAACTGTAGACCAAATGCCGTGACTCGTGTCTAGATGTCCTCCCAAAGCCTCACGCAGTCATAGAGGTGACTTTTTCAGAGATGGTGAGATCTAGAGTGTGTGAGGGTGGGAATTATTTGTGGTTCAGTGCAGGATCAAGGGCACTAGGATTAATGATTTGAGTGCTACTCACCCTAAGTAGCCTGGATAAGATACAAGGGATAGAAAGAGCAGTGATCACCCCTTATTATTTTGGAAGTTTCTGTCTTCTGTGAACTGTTTCTTGTCTACAATTCCACCCTGCCTTGGAGCCAGCTGATTATGGACTGTGGTTCTCTAATTTACAAACTGTGAGCTAAATACACCTTTCCTTCCTTAAATTGTGGGTGTCAGGTATTTTGTCTCAGTAATGAAGAAAGTGTCTAAGACACCAACCAAATAAAAAGCAATAGTTATCCCAACAAAACAGACTTTGTGTGTGCGTGTGTGTGTGTGTGTGTGTGTGTGATACTAAGGACTCAACCTAGGGCTTTCACATTGACCTTCATTTCAAATCCTTTTTAATTTTTTCATCTTTTATTTCAAAACCGTGTCTCAGGCCAGGGGTATAGCTCAGTGGCACAAGTGCCTGCCTGGCAAGTGTCAAGTCCTGAGTTTGATTTTCAGTACCAATAAATAAATAAATAAATAAATAAGATAAAATAGTGTCTCACTTACTTATTATGCTGCGCAAGTTAAAAGCAAATTTGTGAGGTAGTAGAAAGATTACTTCAGTGTTGGCCAGTACCATAAAATATGCAATTGTTACACTTTGTTGTAATTTGGCACACAAGGATGAGATGATGCAAGATATGAATGTCTCAGGGAACCAAGGATGAAGTCTCTCATAAACTAAGTTAGGAATTATGAGAGGATTTCCAAGGTTTCTTCACCAAAAACTCTTGAGCAAGGGTTGTGTAATATTTATGGATCATGAGTCATTCTCTCTTAAATCCTTCATTGACATGTATAGTAAGACATCACATTTAGAAAGTTGCCTAATAGATACTCTGTTCCTTGGTTACTTTCTTCCAACAGTAGAACAAGTGCTCAGCTCAAATCTTATATGATCTGAGCAGCAGTGGTACAGACTGAGAACCGATGGTCAGTTTTTACTGTTTACTGAAGGTCAGATTTTCTGCTTACAAACAAGGACCAACTTCCTTGCTGAGTTATCACCAATCTCTCGTATCTCTTTCTCAATCTTAGCTGCATTACAGGAAAGATGGGTGCAGTGTAGGTTTTTATCTGATTGCCTTATGGATGACTTTTTAGGCCTTTGCTACCTTAGTATGTTGGAAAAATTTGAGGAGATACAGGCCAAAAAGTTCTGTAGTTCTGTTAAATACAGACATCAAGTTGTCATTCTCTCCACATTAATGATGAGAGGAAGCCTTAGATTTGACAGAAGGATTTTGGAGCACAGTCACATTAGAGAAAGTAAGGTAATGTAACTATGTGGGAGAGGGCTTTGGGAATAATGACATACTTTCTTTTTGCTATGAGTATATCTGTATGCACAGTATGAAATGACATGATATGCACTTCCTCATGCCATAAGTGGCAGAGTGAATAAAGAAACTACTGCAGGTGGACAAGGCCTCATGGGAAAGTCTCCACTGCTACTTGCCACCAGTGTGTATTGGAATATAGTACAAAAATCCTCAATGCCAGAGCTGTCTTCACATTATGTCTTGTTGACTGGGAAACCATAAATCCTTGTTTTCATGATCCTCACAGGTGCTTACATTTGTTAGAGACGAACCGACCCCGAATTCAGAAGCTTCTTTACTCCATAAATCATTTGGGGGACTACATGGGCTGATTGTCTATTGTTAATAACTTTGTCTTTAAAAAAATTGTAGCTCTTAGTTCTCACTAAGTTGAGGTCCTTCACTTCACTGGTTTCTTAACACACTAGTGACAAAGTAAGAGTCTCTGTGATGTTTTATCAAATATGTCATGTGTCTAATGCAGGTAGCCCCATCTGAAAGTTGCCTTTAGCAAGAAATTTGTCATATAGTTTTGGCTTTGTTATCTTCATAATAAATCTGCTGAGTATACATATTTTGAAAAAGATTCTATTCACTTGCTTGTCATATTTTTAATTTACAAGAATCTTACTGTGGTGATACTATTGCTTTTTTGTTATAGATCAAATTGGAGTCAATGACCAAATCCGAAAGAAAATGCCATGAAAACCTTGCATATTAAGTGGAAATAGAATATCCAAGTTCTTGTCTGCTTGGATTTAACATTTAGTTTTACATGAAAAAAGGAGCAGCTATCCTTTGAGTAACAAGTTTACTGTATCCATGAACCCTAAATTTCCTGATATTTTCATAAATAGGTCATTCTGTAAGCAAGTACCAAATGTCCACTCTGGGGACATGCGTACACACAGGTTTGGTATCTACTTTACAGAGTGACATAAGCACAGGACATTCTCTGGTCACTGGGAAAAACTCAGACTCCTGGGCTCTTGCTAGGAACTAATTGGTTCACCCATTGGAAAAATATAGTCTAGCAAATTAAAGACTTTTTTCTTTGGAAATAAAAATTGTTGAAAAAAATTATGGCTCTTGATCAACAAAATTTAGTCATTCCTAGAATTTCTTGTAAGTATTCCCATTCTTGATGAATGATTTGATCACATTGTTGATAAAGAGTAATTTCTACATTCTCAATTTAAAAATACTCTAACTGGCTACTTGATCTTATGACTTTTATTAAAGCTGACTTAATTGTCTTGTGGAGGTTTGTTTTAAAAATTTGCTCCCTTCTCACTTTGGACATTTGATCTGTCTGAGATATATGTTCTACCTCACCAGTTCCAATTTGTATTTAAGTATTGATAAAATTGATTCTGACTAAATTAAAATGGTTTTTGAACATAAAACATGGTATGTTTGACTTTCAATATCATTTTCTGTTTGACAATGATCTTATTTTTATTTCAAATGCTACAACACATATGTAATAGCATCACTCTAAATCTATCACCTCTTTTTATTTCATATACTGTATACTATGTACCTGATATTTAATGTAATTGCATCATTATGTGACAGCTGCCTTGGGATACCTTCTAGATAATCAGTGGGAGAAAACTGGGTAGGAATTTAAAGAAACCTATGTTGAAAATTGAGCATGCCTTACTGACCATTCCTGGGATGATGTATACTTTTAAATATTTACAGCAAGCTTGTTTCAGCCTGCTCTGTGTCGTAACTGACCAAAAGGAGATCCAGGCAATGAAATTTAAACTTGAGTAAGTTTAATTAAAGTGATGTCCATCCCTCACCTGACCTTTTTTTTAGAGTAACTGGTCATAATTAGAGAGTGATTCGGTGTAGAGTGGAGTGCTATTGTAGCTTCTGGCATGGAAATTTGTCTTTTTGTAAATGGGAAAGAAATGTTATAATTATCGCCCAGGGCAAAATGTCACAATGGGATAAAACTAAATTTTAATTCAACTAGAATTTGCTATTGGTTGATTTCTTCATGATAGCTATTCTTTCTGCAGTGAGATGAAATCTTACTGTTTTAATTTGTATTCTTGTATAACCAGTACTGGCAGGGCTATGGGGGAAAAGGAACTCTTCTCCACTATTTATGGGAGTTAGACGGGTGCAACCACTGTGGAAATCAGTGTGGAGATTCCCCAGAAAATCTAGGATTAAAGGTTCTTCTTGACCTTGCTGTAATTCTTCCTAGAAGAATTACAAATGTCATACCAGTGATACATGTGCATGCAAGGCTATAGCAGCGGTTTGTAGTAGCTAAATAGAAGAAAAAAAATAAATGCCATCAACTGAGAAATTTATAAAACAGATGTGTATATTTTTCAATGACCATTCAGCCATAAAGAAGGATAAACTCTAGACATTTCTAGGTAAATGGATGCATCTTGAGATCATATTCTTAAATGAAATAAATCAGACTCACATGTGTACATATATCATTGTCTTTCTGGTGTGCGAAACCAAAAGAGTAAATAAAGACAAAAATGTATAATAGACATTATGAAATAGAAAGAAATTGTTCAAAAGGGAAGAGAAACTATAGGGAGGAAGAGGAAAAGGAAGACAAGAAAAAGTAAAAAGACTATAAAAAGAATAAAATGGAAATAAAGCTTTGTAAATAAGGAGAGGAAGAGGATTTGAAGAGAGGGAGGGATAATGGGATAGAAAGAGCAATCAAGATATATCATATACAGGTACAAATTCCTTATGATTAATTTGGTCATTATGTATAAAATTGTACCAATATACAATAGAAAACTGAATGCTAAGCATCCAACCATATGCTGCTACATATAAAGAATATTCATTATAGCCAAGGACACAAATAGTCTGAAAGTAAATCACGAAAAAAATAGGAAGAAAACCAGCATCTCATAAGAAAATACAAAAGTAAATGAAAATATTGGATAAAAAAGTAGTAGAATGAGCTACATTGAACATATTTGCAACTATGTAGCCTTAAAATTCACAAAGCAAAAGCTGGTAGAACTGGAAGTAAAAATTGATAATTTAAGAATTGCAGTTGCAATTTTTCAGTGCCTTATTTTTAATATTTAATAGAAAATCTTGACATAAAATCACCAAGAATTTTGAATCCTTGAACCACACTGTCAGTTAACTCAGTTGGCTTGTACAAAACAACGCTATGACTACAAGATGCATATGGATTTCATCTTACATAGATCACTATTCATGATAGATTATATATGATATTAAACATGCTAATTAAATATCGAATTCATGCAAATTTTTCACTGTGATTAAATTGTTAAAATTTTTAACAGAGAAGAAGAGAAATCTCCAGATTAAATAAGATATAAATACTCATAGGTGAAATAGTCAGAAGGAGTTTGAAAATATTTTAAATGAAATGCAAATATTAAAATCATATCAAAATGTCTAAATAGAACTGGAGCAGGGAATACATAAATTACAACTGGAAACACCCTAATTAGAAAAGAAATAACTTGATAATCATTGCTCCTACTTTAAGTATCAGGGAGAAAAACTAAACCTCCAAATTAGATCAGTGTGACAGGTAAAAAAAACAGAGTAATACATATGTGAATAATAAAATACTCATGAAAAATAAGTCCATTGAAAATTGATTCATTAGATTCATGTTTTTAATATATTAATAGTTCATTAACTGCTCATCATGTGCATCATGTGCTTATTGATATGACAACTAAAAATGAAATTAAAAATGAATAATTTCATAGATTTGTGAGTGAGGGAAAATAAAGATAAATTAAGTATTTGCATATTAATTAATTTATACTCTTGTGTTTTCTATATTTTAATCATTAAATTTAGTAATTTTTATTCTCATAATTTTCAAAGCACTATTCATGGTGTTGTACATGGAGTAACTCTCAAAATCACAGAAATAAAATTTATAAAATTGTACTAATAATTGAAATTGTAATATAATATATATATCAAATAGATGTATCATTGCTATACATTTTGATAAATACAGATTTGTAGATGTGCCACATAAGGTAACTTACCGCTAGTAAAAGACAAGCAACTGAATACACCAAGGCTTGCGTCGGACATGGGAACCCAGTTAGTGGTTTCATCCACAGTTATGGTTTGAGGAAGTGTCCACAGTTAAGGAGATTAGTCCCCAGATGACACTACTGGAATATGATGAAATCTTCAGGAGGTGGAGTGCAGTATGGTCCTCAACTCACTGCAGGCATTCCCTCCAGCGGGATACTGGGACTCTGGTCTTTTCCTCTTTCCCTTTTCTTCATGGAGTAAGGTGTGCTGCTTGCTCCACCACACGCTCTCTGCCATTCCCATCTGGCATGCCAAGCCGAGATCCAGATCAGTGGTACAGCTGATCTTAGACGGATACCTCCAAAATTACATGCCAAAATAACCCTTTCCTGTTTAGTAAAAGGTGGGATCTTTACAAAGTAAGCAGTATTCCACCCTTATGAACACATTACCTTATTCATATGATTGATAGGTTCAAATAGGTTGCTGGGTTGACTTGAGAGTGTATTGTATACAGTCACACTGGCAAGATCGGCCCTGAACTTCCTGTCTCTGGCCATGTGATACCCAGTGCCAATTCACAACTCCATCATTAAAAAGGCAATCAACTAGATAGCGTTTCTTGAATGCAGAGCAGAACCATAAGATAAAAAAATTCTTTTCTTTATAACTTATTCAGTCTGTGGTATTTGATTGTAGCAACAAAAATATACTAAAGGGAAACACTATTATTGCTAATGTGTTAATTATAAGCATGTTTGTATAAAAATGTTGAAACATGATTTTATAAAAATAATTCAAGAAGAATTATTTAAATTTAAATGTATACCTTTTCATATTTTAATGTTTCATAAAATAGCAATTTTAGAAATTTAAATGGTTTGAATTTTCAAGTTAACAAATGTTATGTAAAAATTATGTTACTTTAATATGAATGTATGAATGTTTTTAAGTTATCAAAGCTCAAGTACCCTAAAATCTGGAAAAAGATAATTTCTCTAAAGTCAGGAATAAAAAAATTTATTGAAA